>JAHXMU010000008.1:890690-905646 GCA_019455685.1 Philornis downsi
CAAAACCAACTTGCTTATTATAATTTATGTCAGATTAACGTTTCTATATGCGTTTATGGACTTTCAAAATAGTCATACTTTTTGTAACCTCAACAGCAACTTGGAAATATGATGTGATCTCAACATTTCAAAGCTGCCAAAACCACAACATGTGTAGCGAGACGATTAAGCTACTGATAGTCGGCTTCAGCAATTTTCTATTATAATACGCATATTTAACTTGCAACTAATTATTTGCACGTATAAGCACTGACTAAAAGATTTTCAGACTGACGCTGTGAATGGTCACTAACCAATATGCCCATTCAATTGATTCTAAAAATGAAATGCTTGTAAGCTAACTTAATGCGAATCTTTTCCATATCCAAATCACGGGGAGAGAGGCAAATAGTTTTTATATTCAACACAATAACATGGCGGTATTCTTACTATGCCGTTCCGTTTATAACATCCAGAAGTACTCTTTTGAGATTATATAATCCTGATGAATGGCCATCTATGTGTTTGCTGAAAGCATGGTAGCAGTCGCACAGCTTGTCATATTATATATAATATATTTAGTTTGAAATTGAAAAAAATCTGCCAAATACGAAAAAAACATTATTCAAATTCGACTGAATGCGCTTTTCGAAAAATTTTATTTTTAACAATTTTTATCAAAAATTTAAAATTTTAATTTTTAATAAAAACCAGTATGTATACAGAATCATCGTTTATACATACAGAATCACCCTAATTGTAGTCATGGAGTAACGATTTAATTCAATGTATAATGCATTATAATTTATATCTGGAGATGGATCAGAAGAAAATCTTCTACATTACAGGCCACAGAGGAAAGAAATCATTCTACAGGTAGGCGCACAAATCGTTCTACGGTGTAACAATAACTGTCAATTTTGACCGATGTTGAAGGAGTTTTTTACCCAGAACTGAGCTTAAGACGTATCCGTTTCAACAGCATTTTGTTTCACCAAGATGGAGCAACAGCCCACATAGCTAGACCGGTTATGGCGGAGCTCCAACGCAGATTCCAGAACTAATTAATATCCAAAAACTCCACTTCCTGCTGATACCCCAGCTCATTTATGCGATTATGTCAAGGTGTCGAAAACCAATCTCCAGAACCAATTAATTAGACAAAAAAATTGAATTTTCCATAAAATAAAAAAATAAATGAAATACCTTGAAAAAAAGTTATTTGAATTTCTTATTGCAGTGCAATTGGTACGCCAGCCCATATTATGAGAAGTGTCTCATACAGGAATTGATCTCAGCTTTGGAGCAATGGGCATTTTCAATGTACGTTTAACCAATTGTAAAATTTATTCCTTAATTGAAAGATATATGTGCTGTAGTGCTGCACAACTGCAAGAAAGGGCCATTCCAGCACATAACTTTTTAAAGGACCGTGTCAACTTTGGGCAGGGTTAATATAAGAAATATTATTATAACAAATTCTCAGAAAAATATGAATTTTTATAATGAAACCGGCCAAAGCCGATACATTATGTATAGGACAGTTGGTGATAAGCCGAAATGTCATCCATTTTGCTATGGCTCCCAAGTGCCACAATTGTGACGAATTAAACCAATATAAACAAATTTGCTCATAGCGGGACTAAATTTAACTTTTGAAAAATGATCCCTTTTCTGAATTGTTGTAATACAGGGTGTCCGCCGGGAAGGTATACTACTCTGTTTATAATTTTTAATTAAATGAAAGAGAGTGGATCTTATATTGATAAATGTTTTATTTAATGTAGTCAATTATGTAGGGAATACAATATCAGATAAATGTCCGCCACATTTTTCATTACATTCTCACATATTTCACGCGGTATTTCATTAATTTCATCACAAATATTTTGTTTGAGTTGCTCAAGTGTTTCTGGTTTGTTTGCACAAACCTTGCTTTTTAGATATCCCCACAAAAAGAAATCTGGAGCAGACAAATCAGGCGACCGTGGAGGTCAATCAACATCACCATTTATTGAATTAACTTGTTGTGGAAAGAGGTCTCGCAGTTGTGGTGTTAAAAAGTTTTCAAACATATCACGATATCGCTCCCCATTGACAGTCACAGCCAATGATTCCTCCTGATCAAATTGCACACGAGACTGTTACTTTTAATGGATGCAGAGGCGACTGATGAATAATTTGAGGCTTTTCCATTGTCCAGAACCGACTATTCTGTGTTTATTCACATATCCATTCAAATGAAAATGTGCCTCATCACTCATTACGATTTTTTCATGACAATCGGGGTTGTCGTGGGCGAGCTCTAACATCCTATTGGCATATGTACGGCGGCGTAAATGGTTTTGTGGACGAAGCTCTTGTGCCAACTGAATCTTAAAATGGAAACAAAAGCAAATCCTTGTGCAAAATTGTGGCCAGAGTTGTTCTTTGAAGAGCAAGCTCCTGAGCACGGCGTCTAATTGAGGTTGATGGATTGTTTTGAGCACTTTCTTGAGCGGCAGTAATGTTTTCAGCCAATCTTGCAGTACGTTGTGGTCCATGCTTAGTCGTATCAGCTACATTCTTTCTTCCTTCGAAATAATTTACTACACGATAAATAGTGCGTCTTGTTGGCACGTTGTTTTTCATAAAAATTTCACGTAACTTTCTCATCGTCACAGTAATCGATGAATGATTTTGATAAAATGTTTTAACGACTAAAACACGTTGGTTTATTGAATATTTTTCCATAATAAATTTGCCGTGTCTCTACTTCACGACTGCCAAATATGAACTGTCAAGACTAATGTTTGCCAAGACTAAAGGCATTCTATCAAGTTGGGTCTGCCATCCCACAAAAATTAATATATAGCGATTCACAGGCCACTGTGACATAACTTACAGCAACTACTTTGAAAAGGAGAAAACGACCACCAGAAAATATATATTTGAACCACATTATTTTCTCAAAACATAGAGTATTTCTATATCATATAATATAAGTTTGGCAAAATTGAGTTTTTAATTGAGCAATCCCGTGTAGACATGCAAAGACAAATTTTATTCTTGTCAAATGAAAAGTGACAGAATTAAATTTCGTTGGAGGAAGATAATTAACAAAATTTATTTATGTGAATCGAAAGCAATTTATATCAATTTCTTGCTTTATTAGCTGCAAACAGTATAAAAAATGAAACATCGTCTATGAAAAATGTGTACTCAGCCAACCGGATTAATCAAATTATCAGATTAATCAATTAACTGATTAATCATACATTTGGATTAATTATATTATATATTAATAATAATTTCAGTTCAAAACTCACCATTGATTGATGAATCGAGCATCTTGTCAACCAGAATATGAATAATTGAACATTTCATAATTTGTTTTCGTATTTGAGTCACTCAAAATATTTCAATGTACAGTTTTGCCATTTAAAATATACGTTGCTTGCTTGGTTTTATATTATTTTCTTGCCCAAACTATTTGAATTTTAAATAAATTATTCGATTTTGATTATCGAAAATTCAGATGAATTGATTAATTATAGATGGATAATCAGAATTTGTAGTTATTCGATTAACTGACTAATTATGATATTATGTCTGATTTTAAAGTTTGATTAACTGGCCAATCGCATATCCCTAACTTTAGGTTAAACCTTTACTTTTTCATATTTTGAGAAATAAAATAGTAATTCTAAAATACATACATACAATATTTGAAGAGTTGAGTTCAATTCTTGTGTGCGATTTTTTTTTTTTTTTTTGCTCAATTCCGAATTTAGCCTAAATGTGATTATGTGTCAAATTTCAGTCTCCATGTTAGAACGGTACGGTCTGTGTCGTGCTTTTAATGTACTCGTGGACGGACGGACATGTTTAAGTCTATACTCAAATATGTATACTTTGTAGGATCTCAGATGAGTATGTCAACTGTTTGAAAATAAATATAATCACATCTCCAGAAAACAAATTCACTTGCATCCCATGGATGAGATATAGGAGAGCTTCTTACACTCAGTAAGTGCTTACATGCATTTTATGTTTAGATTTACTCAACGGGACCTACAGTTTAACGACGATTTTGAGCGTCGCGGTTTGAGAAACTTTTACTAGACTTTTCGGTTACTCCACTACTCGAAGTATTCATTAGACACATCGAGGTGACCACCGCTCACATAATAATAGGTGGCGATGTGCGGGATTGAACCCGCGATCATGCGAACGATAGTCACATGTTCTAACCATCACCGACACGGTCGGTCACTCATCTCCATGTTTAATAAAATATAGACACAAAATTTCTAAATGCTTCCACTATGTTAATCTAGTACATACGAAGATAATTCAAGTTAACTATTAATTTAACTGGTAATATAAACTTTTATTATGCGATTCCCGTAGAAATACAATATCACAGCATATGAAGTAAGTTAGCAAAGGTAAAATACGATGTTACTCTTCGTGCAGAAAGGATTTAAAGGCAAATGTTAGTGATGCGGATTAGAGTTAAGGGGAGCCATGTCATGATATACTTGTGTGAAGTCGTATAAGGTTCAAAAGTTTATCAACAACTTCGTTTTCAAAAATGCCATGCCGCACAACAACGCAGTATTGCAGATTCACGTTGGAGTTCAAAGTCAATGAAATTGACAAAATATTACAGAAATAAACAAGCCAACAATTCTAACGCAATACGCAGTTGCGACATATTCCATTCAAAAGGAATCTACAAGTGGTCTAGGAGTGACAAAAAGATAGGTACTGATATAAAAGCGCTTAAATTTAAATCAATGCAACGAATCTATGTATAGGTATATCCTATTGGCCTTGACATTGCAATATATGCATTAGCCGAATGGGTATGTTAGCCATACAACAGAAAATAATTGCCGGACACCATGAATCCAATAATAATCTTCGCTGGACATTTTTGTTATTTGTAATTTTCGTTTGCTATAAAGTGTCCGTGACGTTTTCCTTTCAAGTGTTATAGAATGTTTTGACTTTTATCTGATTCACAAATAATCAGCGATATTTACGATTTAGCGTTTTGTTTATTTTATACCACTGTGATTTATCTGGTAATTATTGTAATGAACGCTTTTAATTATGCCCATAATTTGAATACCTAATCATTGTTACGATAAGCAAAGGGTTACACGCAACAATTATACTTTCTATTTCGTTTATTGACATCAAAATAGTTTAGTTTATTAATAATAATGCAATTACAGTAGCCTGACACTAAATTATGAAGGATTTCTAAAAATTATTAAATTGCACGATACTCTTCTAGAAGTTTTTCTTCAAAACTTCAAGTCGGTTTTTTGAAAACCACCATTTCTGAATAATCGATTTATCCGTTTTTTTTTACTTATTAGAATACCCACAAAATGTCTTTGAGTTAAACAAAATAAAATTTAAAATTCATGAAAATAATGGGACTGTAATTATAATTCGATCAGTATAATAAATTTGATGATTTTGTACAAATAGTTTTTCAGATTGCCGTCACTAAGGAAGAAAACATATCCCACTTTCTCCCACAATAGCAGTCATTGTGCTCGATGACCTTCTAAATGACGCTACCACTAAATTGAGAAAAAAATAACATAAATATCAAATAAGTTACCAAATATATAGATGATATTTTAGTTATAGTTAAGAAGAACAACATAGAAGAGACCCTGAATACTTTCAATAATTACCATCCGAAAATCCAATTTACAATTAAAGTAGAAAAAGATTACTCCATCACGTAATTGGATGCAAAGTTAAGCCGCGATAATAAGAAAATTGTTTTGATTGGTACAAAAAGGACACAGCTTCTGGTAGAATCATAAACTACAACTCTAGACAACCAAGATCTCAAATAATAAACACGGCGAAAAACTTAATATTCAGAGTTCACTCTATTACATGTGACGAACAATTTTATACCAAAAACATCAAGGAAATCACGAACATTTTGACAAAGAATAGCTTTCCAAAAAAATTGACACTACAACTAGCTGAAGAGACGAAAAGGACAATAAATTATATTGAAACAAAGCATATGAGTGGTAATAGTGGTAACATCAGTAAGATTGACCAGAAAACTCTCTTCAGTGTAAAGAACATCCCTGGCTTAACTGACAACAAGACAATGAAAGAAACAATAACAACGGAAAGTATACGAGTATGTTTTGCATGCAGTGCCGCTCACTTGGATAGCACCCACTTCAAATATGTTTCTAAGGTCGATTTTTTCTAAATTATTCGAGAAATCACTGAATAATAATCGCTCACACAAGCTTTATAAAATAAAAATCCTATTACAAAGCATTATAAATCCAAAAACAATATTGAAAATGCCTCTGTTCTCTTTATTTTAGATAATAAATCCAATTTAATGTCCCAACGTTTCGTAAATTTTTTGTTGACTTCATCAGGGGATTCGTCTATACAAATAAAAAAAACAATTACATTTTTTCCCCTCTAACATCACATCATTTACATTGACAAGACTATTTAGCGTTCACATAGGTTAAATCATAATAATACGAATTTTGAACATTACGAAACAAGTACATTAATGAACAAATGAACCAAAAATTGAAATTGAACTTCTGACTTTTTTTTGTGTTTAATGTTTTAGTACTTAATTCATTGAAATGAAAGAAAATTTATGTTGTAGGATTACAGTAAATACGAGAAATATGATTTATAAAAGCACAAACATTTCGTCATAATTATTATTTTGGAAAAAAACTACAATTGAAATTTCGTTTGATATTCAGAAAAAAATAATTGATAATCAGATTCCGCATTCAATGTTGGCAAAATAAGGTATGAAATTTAGAATTTTGTTAGGTAATAGAATAAACATCATTAATCTATTTGTGGATAATGTTGAACTGAATCTTTGAATTTTGTCTATACAAGACGAGATACAAATTTGGTCTTATTTTCGACATTTGTTATTACTGCCATTTCAGTTTATCATTTCCCAATATTAAGTGAATTTTCCCATTTCCAATTCATATTTTCTCAATTTTAAAGCGAGAACTTTCATTTTCAGTTGCGCTTTTCTCAAATTAAATAAAAGCTCTCAACTTCAACTGATTATTTTCCAATACTGTTCTCAAAACTTTCAGTTTCAATTGGTGTCCTTATAAAATATTTTCTGGTTTTAAAATATTTTAAAAAGCTTGATAAGATTGATGTTTGACTCAAAGTAAGAATTCGAGTTTTTAATTTTCAATGTCTGATCAGCTTTATGAAACTTGGTGTGACTAATTGGAGAAGAAACGCAGAAGACCGAAGCGCTGAGAAATATTTTCTACCAGCGGTTTTTAATTCATAAGGATGTCTACTCCAGTCACCTTCTAAGAAGGAGATCAGCTTTACTTATTATACTGCCAACGGTGATGAATTCGGGAATACGTTTGGAAGCCTATAAGCAAAGGAATTCATACGTAATATCTAGAACGACAAGTTCTTTTGTGGCGATGTGACCATCATCATTTTTGGAACATCTGTGGATTTGGAGAAATTATACATATCGGACAACCCATTTTCTTTGTTTCAAATTGTACTCAACACTCAGAAGATTGATTTTGATTATTGGGGACAATATTTAAGCGGCATATGAAAAATCAATAAACCGCCAGGTACGAGGTTTATTCCTTCTGCGAATTCTTAAACTAAATAGTGTCTAATGGCAAATCAGATGAAAATATCTTGGTAGAAATATTGGGTATTATTCATCTACCTTCCAAAATAAATAAATGCAAGTACACTAAAGTGGTCTAGGAGTGACAAAATGATAGGTACTGCTATAAAAGCGCTTAAATTTGAATCAATGCAACGAATCTATATCCTATTGGCCTTGACATTGCAATAGCCAAATGGATATGTTAGCCATACAACAGAAAATAATTGCCGGACACCATGAATCCAATAATGCAAGTACCAGGGATGCAAGTACATTAAAAAAAAATTTAAAATGTTAGAGGATGGAATTTTTTTAATTTTCGCTCTCCTGCTGCTATCACTCGCCAATAATCAGAAACCAACTTCCGGCCTTGGTTAAGTCACATCAATCTGATGATAGCTAAAGTAGGAAAGAGTCTAACTGAGCAATCTAAATGGTATGTCACCACCAGTGCCTCTTGGATAAATGGAAAATATCTGATACTAAAACATATCATTTGGTAGCCCAAGCACTAGAATTGGATGCAGTGGCGTTATAAGTCATCACACTTGTACAGAATGCGTTATGAAAGCACGTGGAAAGTGAAAGAATTATTATGACTCCAACTGCAAGCATTAAAAGGACTGTGATTTAAGAATAAACACCTGGAATGGCCGGTGTCTTTATAGAGAATATGTGATTAAAAGAAAAATGGATTGACGTCAATGCTATCCTAGAAATGCGATGAACTGGTTCAAAAGGAACACAAACCTATGGCAATCGCTATAGTTTCCGTACCGAAAGGCATGGTATTTGGAAGCAGAAGCGTGAACTTTCATTGGCAATCTCGGAAATGATTTCAGATATATTCGCTTTTCGCCATATGCATCGTTCGAAAACCCTCCGCTCCGGTTCATTCTACACTACTTGGCTTAAAAATTGAGTGACAAATAAAGCAAATCTATGTTTATGTTTTTTTTTTTTTTATTTTTTTGACTTAAATTTAAAGTTTATTACAATTATCATGCATAGCTAGAATTTGTGGATTTGTTCACAACTTGCGTACACGATTTTGGGAACACAATAATTACTATTATTATTATTATTTTTTTTTTTTTTTTGTAATATTGCTAGTTATAGTGAATTGGTAAGATATACCATCAAAAGAATGTGTCCTCAAATTAATTCAGCATTTTTGTGATTCTAATCCAAATTCTGCTTTATTGTTTACAGACGTAGCATATTATGTTTATTGAATGTTCGTGTTTTGCTCCCGAAAAGGGTTTAGCTTAAGGCTGTACATGAATTGGGATTCTGCTATTGGATTACATTAAAATAAAAACCATTACAATAATTACTGATGACTGTTCTATTATAGGTGACAATTATATCATTTGAGATAAGTTGTCTACTCCACACATGACTTAATACATTACGATTTATTGAAAGATTTATAGAAAACAGGTTAACATTTGTTCAGAGGCCATAACAAGATTCTTTCAAAGTAGATTTGCATTAGCGTATAAAGGCTTCAGCCTTTATTGCTAACATCAATAGCAATTTACGTTTTTTAGGTTTTAATACTGAGCAATTTACAAACCTTATAAATGAGATGAATTTACGTCCTCAAATCCAAGCCCTATATGCAAGACAAGTGTCTCTGTAAGAATTGCAATCAAAATACCTGGTTCATTTTAACAAATTTGCTACATCACTTCGGTTCACATTTTATATTTGCATCTTCAAATGCTTGATGTAATTTGGATTTCGTATCATATTTTATGTAGGCATAATAACTATGGCTTCTATTATAATTATTTATTTTTCTAACTCTCATGATAATTTACCAAACTCTAGCTTTGAACGACCCCACAGCAACACCATTTATACATCCTAACCTCTCCTTATACATAACTGCTGCTGTTGCTCTTGCTGTAATCACGTTAGAAATTACTAAATAAACAATTAAATTCCAACCGACCATAACATACTTAAAAACAGGGATTAATTTCATAGTAATTATATTTTATAATTTCATCATCAGCATCATCATCATATCATCCTTTTAGACAGAATCTACGTTCGAAGCCCCCCTTTCTGGCCAATTGTGTTTTTGAAATGCTTAAAGTTGATTTGCTCTCATAATTCTATGGTCGAGTGCTTTGTTACATAGACGAAACTGATTCAAAACCAACCATATATAGAGAACGTTAATATAATACAAAACGTAATCATAAAACAAAATAATTGTATTATATTAAATTTTAGAATTTTTCATCCCAACTTCATATAAACGAATTTAGCATAGGATGAGCGAAGTCATAAATTAAGGATGGAATTGATATTTGGTCTAGTTGACGGACAAGTTCTGACGTTAAACTTATTACTGATGGAAGCTGTGTTAATTTTGTAATCAACTAACAAATATATGTATAACTGGAAGTGGCAATATGTTTACAATTTTCACTATTCTGACTTTAATTGCTGAATCAGAGTTATTTGACCCACAATCGTCGGGTTGAGATGCTACCAAAAAGAATCTCCTAAAACCCAGCATGGCCCCATTGTAATGCAGCGCAGTGGTCTAGGTGGTGGCACCTCCTCATAATTTTTTCCCCCCTGAAAAGCTTAATTTTGAGCAGGAGTTTTAGAAGGAATATCCACCTTAATTACTGTTGAAGGCTTTATTTAACACAGTTTGAATGATTCGATTTGGGTTAGATATTCGCCGTTTTATTTAATAACTTGTCATTATTTTGAAGATAATTTTATTACGTCTCTCTCATAAAAACAAAAAATGGAACAGTCGAATCTCTTGAGACAAATTTCTCACCAGCAAAATTATTCGAATTGTCAGCTACAGATCGTACTCACTTGATATCAGGTTCGAACTATAAGCTGAATACGTAAAGACTATGATACACAGCTCCCGAAGCATTTAATGAATCACTATCGATGTGCGTGGACTAGCGTTATCCTGTTAAAACACAGTTCCTATTCTATGGGGCAAAGTAGGCCGCCTATGGGCGATTAATTATTCCAGACCGCCTAATTGTTGACAATATAGGTCCCAATTAAGAGTTTGACTTTAAGGGAGAAGCTCATTATAGATGATTCCCAGCCAATTACACTAAACATACTGTAAAACCTTCCTGATCGTCAATTCGAACTTGGTCACTGACGCCGGCTCATCGCTTAGTGTCTAAGTGTCCTTCTTGTGATCTTCAGTCATTACCAGTTTTAGAAATTAGTCGATTTTGTGCGATTTACTGATATAAATTCGATTCCAGAAGCACCCGCCCGACTTATTCCTTTATACAAAATTTAAATCCTGAGTAGTCGAAACAGTGATGACATTTTGACGTCAAAATTGCCGGAATGGAATCGATGAAACCAAAATTCCACTTAATTGTCTGTTACAGTGTCAGTGAACACGATTTACATATTTAGCCGTCTGACTAACGTTTTTTGCTTTCATCGAATAAAAACTGTACAATAATATAATTTTTTTTTTGTGTTCATACAAGGATATTTTTGGTCAAAGTTTTCTCTGATGCAAATAAAACAAATTCATGTCATCGTTTATTTCTCAACGTTTAGTTTGTTTTTTTTCCAATTTCGTCAGGAGAAAAATTTTTATTGAAAATTCCTGTGTGAAAAATATATAATAATGTTGTATTCTATTATGTGATTTTTAGTGTTTTTTGTTCTCAACTTTCAAATTGTTTTTACATTACTTATACTACTGAAAAAACTGAACAGCATGACACAATAATTCAATAATAAAAAAAATGATCCCAGAACATAAATAAATTACAGTTTAAAACTTAACTAACTAATATCACATAACTTAACTCTTCAAAGTATCGCAACGGAATATTGCAGTTTCGTTTGGTCTTTG
Organism: Philornis downsi; assembly: GCA_019455685.1. Lineage (NCBI taxonomy): Eukaryota > Metazoa > Arthropoda > Insecta > Diptera > Muscidae > Philornis > Philornis downsi. Next base: position 902,237 of record JAHXMU010000008.1, read on the forward strand.
TTCTCCTGTAATATAATTCGATGTACGCTCATACAATACCGAGTCAAACAGCCACAAAATTGTCTGAGTAGTTTTTTGAGTAAGAAATTTTATCTTTTTAACGCCATCTAGCGTAAACCGATCGCACTTGTACAACGCGAGCTACAGATTACTGAAGCCATGTATTAGAAAAAAAAGGTTTCTTTTTACTACGCCTTATACCAGTATTATGAATATGCGTGTTAAATATTTACAAATAAAAACTGAATGATATCAAAAATTGTGATCTATTTAGATCATTGGAAAATGCAACTTCAAAATGGCGATGTCCAATACAAATCCAAAGTTCACAGTTCTCAGTTCACTGCGGCAAAAAAGAACTGCTAAGACAACGATATGTGTTGTAGTGTGTATGAATAACTTGAAATGAACTCGAAAACTACGTTCGGTTAAATCAAATGCGAAAGTTCATTCATTTTGTTAAAGACTTTTTGATCTGGTTATTTCAAGACCAATGGAAGAAAGGTATTGTTGCTTGCACCTATGTAGGAATGTTGGGTAGAACTTAGTTTGGAAGGTATTCCGAATATGAAACAATTTCGTGCGCTTGGGCGCTAAACTTTGTGAACTAAAATGTCTGCGTTTAATATCACCTGTTGTCGTGCATATTTCGCAATCTTGCACTGAGATCTGTTTTTATGGGTAAAGTTTTACACACTTAAACAAAAGTTGTGGCGCCATATTGTTAAAAATTTCGGAATCTTCAAGTTTAATATCCATTTGATACAGGTTTTGTGTTTAACTCTTCTACTTAGTTAGTAATATCTGTTACCCAACTCATGTAGAGAAGAATTTCAAGCGCTTCTGTCTTCTGGGCTCCTTCTCCAATTCGTTTTAACAGTTTTTCCAACTCAGCATTTGCCATTTTTATTGTCGAAGTCTTTATATACTGAAGAATTCTGTACTTCACCAACACGATATCGGCATGCAAGTCAGAGAGCTCATAACTCATATGAAACTCATACACTCTATTAATTATGATGTCCTTTTTCTTTCGGGGACTTACGTAATGCTACACATTTTTTGTGATAATCCCCAAATCAGAAGAGAGATTGATGATCTTTCAAAATTTGTAATTTCAAATAGAATCTTGGGAGAGTTCAAAAGTTTTCAATGTTTAATGTGTTTTCAAAACTTTTAATTAACTATGATAGGTCTACAAACCCTTTCAATGCCTTTATGCAACATTGCGGTTGCAACATTCATCAACCACCCTCCACCCTCTCGAAAACTGCTACGACAGATTCATCAATTTGCTTTATAATACAGGATGTTATGTTACACAGCAAGGCATGTAGAACAGTGTAAAGTGTAAATGAATTCTTGCAGCTTTGAAGAAGGACCTTTTTCGAAATTTTCTTGAGAACAGTGGTTTTCCTTTAAATCTTAGGTAGATATCTTTTATTATACTGGCAGTGGAGCCTATATATAGGTAGATAAAATCTTTTATGATCAAAAGAAACCATTTAGTTCTCGATTATGCTTGAGAAGGCTGCAGTAATTTCTCCCAGTTTTGTATCAACGGTATCAATATCCTCAACGTGCGTAAGTACTCTGTAGCTTTTGTTAAAGTTCGCGACAGTAGCATAGCAGCTTCCCTTACTATCAACTTTATGCAAATTATCATCTCTGTAGACGTCATATGATAAACTATCATCCTGTATAAGGCACGGTTTGATTCCGAAATTCTTAGCCTATTTCCATTGAAGACATCGCGGTGGTCAATGCCATTTCACAAAAGTGTATTAATTCCGCAAACTCAGCCATGGCTTCAAATAATTTTTGCTTAACCGGACCGTCGAAGACGAACGGAAGGCCAACGGCATTACCTGGGAGTATTTGATCATGATTAGACGAGGTGCGATGGGCAGAACACGAAATTATTTTAAATATGATCAGGCCCCTGTATAACCGTCAAATCTTTTTTGATCGGTGATCACTTCGATTTCCCTAACGAACATTTCGGCAATAGACCTTATTCAGTGAACCCGGAATATGAAGAGTTTCATATTCCACCAATGGGATTTGTCCATTTGTTTTTTACTTAAGCATAGGACGAACTTCGTGAACTGCTTGAGAAATTCTACAAAAGTAGCCGTTTTTAATTATTATCAGATGAATGACAGTCAGAAAACCCAAACTAATAAGTTTCCTCTAAATAAAAAAGTAAAATATTCCACCTTCGAGATTCTCAAATTAAAAATTTCTCGTCTCTCAGATTTTAGTCTTTCTATACAGGAAGAACAGAGGTACTAAGCCCAGTAAAGGATAACTCTCGCCTAGTACCATCCGATTTTTCAAATTAAATTATAAGTTAAAAAACTAAAACAAGTTTTTAAAAAATGACAAACATATAAGTTATAGTTAATTTGTCAACAAAGTTATTTACCATTACATTAAATAATAAATATTACAACATTACACTAAACTTAATATTGAGAAACTTAAGTAATTTACGACGAAATTTATTATTTATTATTTATTCAACAAATTATTACTCTACTAATTTTAGATGGCAATATTTGGTGCGAAATTATCCTATATCATCACAACCTTTGGCCTTGCTACTGATATTTTTCGCCCTCTGGACACTGGGCTATGTAATACTGCCTGAATACGCTGTGCCCAGTACGGTAATAGTGCGTATTGTGCTATTGTTCGTAGGCGCCCAAACGGCTGGAATTCTGGTAACATTTATCCATTTGCCCGATATGTTGGGTATGTTATTCTTTGGCGTATTGTACGCCAATGTGGGTTTGGCTGATTTTGAAGGTTACGCCAAATTTGAAGGTTTTCTGAGGTAAGTTCTATAAACAAAGAAGGATATGAAAAACTGTTGAACTATGTTGTTGTCTTTTCCTAATCTTACAGAGAAATGGCTTTAATTAACATCATGTTATTAGCTGGCTTGGGGTTAGATGCCAAAGCTTTTAAGAAATTATGGTTTATGATAACGCGTTTGACTGTAGTGCCAACTATAGCCGAGGTTGCTGTGATAGCTGTTTTGGCATACCTCTTGTTAAATATGCCCTGGCTATGGGGCATTTTGTTGGGGTGAGTTGAGGAACATTTTTAATTTTAAATTACTAGAAACTTATCATAGCTAACTAAAGTGTATTTAAAATATTTCGCTTTGCAACGGCATACTTATTAGGGGTAGTAACAAGAAATCTATTCTTCTGCATGACATTGAAGGCTTTACTTAATATAGTTAGAATGATGCGATTTAGATCGAATATGCATCATTTTGTTTGGAAGTTTTTGTATTTTGAAGATAATTCTGTTATTCCTCTCTCATAGAAACCCTAATTCCTTTTTCTTAGGGAGAATTTTTCACCAGCAAAATCATTCGCCATAGACAGGAACTGGTG
>JAHXMU010000008.1:906046-938677 GCA_019455685.1 Philornis downsi
GCCGAAGCTTCTGGTGAATCACCATCAGTGTATGGGGCCTGATTTTGTCCAGATAGAAAACAATTCATCTCCTATTGGCCAAAGCTGGTCTCTTCTGGGCGATTGATTTCTTTAGACGGTCTAATTGTTGACAGTATAGATCCGAATTAAGAATTTGGCGGTGGTAGGACAGCTCATAGCATATTATAGTTTCCTGCCAATCCTACCAAACATCCACCAAAACCTTCCTGGCAGCCAATTCAATCCATATATCGAGCTTCTTTTTGTATCCCGCTTTATTTAAGTAGTTTCAAATGATTTCTCTGAAGTGGTTAGCTGCTGGTCAATCGATGCATTGTTTACATAACGGTCAGACTTTACGATTTTCTTTATTTTATCGACATTTTCGACAATTTGCCATCCAGAGCATGATGCATCGAAGAAAGCAAATTGCGAGCAATTGGCTCCTACAAATCAAGCCATCTTCAGTTACTTGATTGAAGAAAAGCTGAAAAATGTGGCACAGTTTTTCTTTGCTGGTGTCCATTTTTGACATGTGTTCAAACAATACTGAGTTAAGCAATCACAAAACTGTCTGCGTAATTGTTTGAGTATGAAATCTAATCTGTCTAAAGCCATCTAGCGCAACCTTATCGCAATTATACAACGCAAGATACAGGTTATTAAAAACATTTATTGGAAAAATAATGGATTTCTTTCTACTTCTTTGATAATAGAAAAGAAAATAATATGCAACAATCAAAACTTGGATGAACGATTTTCGGATATCACGATTGTCGGTGGGGTGACCGACTGGCACACGTGGCTAACTTGCACACGTTAGTGCATTTATGCTTAAGTATCATCATCTGTTTCTTTAACGTTAGTCGCCAAACGTAGTTATTATTTAAATATTTTTCAAATTTAAACAAAAACCACTTCCACCCCCCACTGTCAATCTATTGCTTTCCTTAGATTATCATACCACCCGAAGACCAAGAGTAAAATTTATACTCTTCAGTGGTTGCAATTACATGACTTTCCTAACAACCTGCTCTAACCACATACCTTGCACCGCAAAACTTCTGCATTATTTCGCACAAATATTAAATATGTATGAGTTATTACGGAGAATTCATAGTCTAGTTTAACACATTGCGCGGCACTGTGTCCATTCAGTAACTCATTCAGTCCAGCCCACTTAATTTGACACTTGGCAACCTCCGCAATTTCATTTACACACAAAACTGAATTTTTAGCGTTTCTTTCACCATCATTATTTTTTCATTTGAATTTTTAAAAACTCACAGCGTGTTATGCTCGCGTACTTATGAAAACGACCATCATCATCTTCATCGCCATCATCACAGGTTTAGTTGTTGGCGGAAATTTGAAAAAGCCAGTAAAGCGGTGAGTGAGTGGTGGAAGTAGAAAAAGTTAATTTTCACCTTGAGCGATATGAGGTTTTGCATTATTTCTGCAAATGTATGTACGAATTCACATGAGGTCTTCTTTTAGTGGGTGCTTTGCAGGATTGGAGCTTATATAGCAGCAAAATGAAAATGTTTAATGTTTTTTGTGGTTTTATAACTTAAACTTTATTAGCCACAATTTTTACGTGCCCTCAATTACATGAAATCTTAGGTGAGAATGAAACAATCTTATAAAAATTTTGTTTGGTGAAGAGATTTAAGATTTTAACCTCCTGAACTCAACATCAGCCCTGAAATGCCGCAGATTTCTTCACGAGAAGGCTCAGCATTTCAACATTCACCTTATATGGTTGACGGACCACAGGGACATACCAGGGAACTGCAGAGCAGACGAGCTGGCAAGACTAGGGACAACTTTATAGACTCCAGCCGAGTAGGAGTCCGTGGGCATGCCTCTAGCCGCTTGCAAGCTTCTACTGCGAGATGGACCATATTTGGCGTAAAATGGTAGGTCTGTCCGGAGCTGCGATCAATCTAGACGGATGTGACCTCGCTTAGATTTGAGGCGTTCACACACACTGCTGTCGCTATCAAGACCCGACGTTTCATTACTTGTATTCGCCATGACGGGACACTGCGTGATTGAAAAAGGTGCAGTGAAACTGAATCTTGCGACTTCTGCAGGAGCTGTAGGGATGAAGAGGAGGAGTCCATACAACATCTTCTCTCCAATTGCCCCGCCCTGGCGAACAGGCGGGGATCAATACTGGGCTCTTATCCCTTTAGGGATCTAGGAGATCTAGACGATATAGATATTGTCTGGCTTAAGAACTTCTTGAGGCACTTAGGATGGTTCAACCAAGGAAACTAGGGACATCCATATCTCTAGTTTCCGTGGTATCACAATGGTGAGGCTGTCTATTCAGACTGTCACACTGACCTAACCTAACCTAACCCAACTATGCTATGCAAACCATGATTTTCATGCTCAAATACCATTTTTGTAAATTTTTTTACCACACCAATGAGTCTGTCTCTATATTTACTATTTAAAAATAGTTTTTTTTAAAAAATTTAGGCCATAATTGCGTCGGACGTTGGTTATTCTGAAGTCCCAATTCGATGCAATTGAGGCAACTTCTAATTCCTTAAACGAAACCGACTTACTCATATAGTCTTTGGTCTTTATTTGACGGAAAAAAGACTCGATCGAATTGTTCTTGCAATACTGCTATGTTTTCAACAGATGTGATGCGCCCTCTTGTTCAAATTGAACTTTTTGGTGATCGCAGGCTCTAGTCGTATCAAGTCTGTCTTTCCGTAATGAAATGTCAAATAATCCTGAATACAAATACGATGACAGTTTGCCAGTTTGCCAGTTCGATCGGTTACAAAATTCTCATTGAGAAGAGAACCTGTAAAGGAATCACTCTATGTCATTTAAGACAAGACCAATATAAAAAGAGTAACGCAGCGAAGGGGAATAACGTCGACATAAAATCAGGGTCAATTAAAAATGGTGGAATTGTTTAAATTGTATTGTATATCGTAAAAAAAATCAAAGTATTAAGAAAAATATCTTATTATTCGGATTGTGTTTTGTCTGATTGTATTTTATCGCATCCTCGGCGGAGAGTATTGTTTAAGGCGCTGACCGTATTATATTTTTTAGTTGATGTTTTGAACTCCAGAATGAACCATGTGGAAAAGTCCATTGGATTTACGTTCGGGGAATATGGTGGCCATTGTTGTGAAAAAATGAAGCTGGGAACATTTCATTGTAAAAATGTTACGTTTCACGAACTTTTTGGGATGATGCCGAGAGTCTTGTTGAAACGTCCAATATATTCTACCAAATCGATTATGAGCCCAAGGCATCGTTTAAAATTTTTTCACGGTAGATTTGTTGATTTACCTTTACACGCTGTGAGCATTCTCTAGAAATAAATATATTGAATTAACTCTAGTTCATTTGCGTTTTTTCTCTCTCTCCCTAACTCTTTTTATATATCGTATATTAAATCTTAAATTTAATTGTATAATTTCTCAACTCTGAGAAATTATGCATTTATTTTAAAACCGTCATTTTTTAGCCCAGAACTTACTGCTTGGCACGTACGAATTGGTCCTCAAATAATTGACTCCAAACAAGTCCCATGTACAGTCTATTTCTCTACTAAGTTACATCACAAAAAACAGGGCCAGAGATTAAACCTGGATTAATCTCTTATCAAAATCATTACACGCTGTCGAATTAAAACGTCAGGATATAAAAACCCCTTCCTAATTTATGAAAATATGAACCCTTCCACATGATGGGAAAGTGACTAAATTTTGATGACGCATTGAGAAGTAAAGTGATTGATAAAACAAGTCCCTGAGAGCAAGTTTTTAAAATTATACTTGGATCATCATCAAGGGCAGATCTCAATCGCCTCAAGTTTGTCAAAACTGTTGATGCTTCCAAACATGAAATACTTAGATGATTTAACCCAAGACTAAATAAGCGTTGGTCGATATCTACGGCTTAAAAAAATATGTTGTAAAGAAGAAGGCCACAGAAGAATCTGCTATCGTTTGGCCATCAGTGTAGAATGTTGCGCGCTTCAAATTGGCAATGCGTAGAGACCTGAGACTAGCAACTCTTTGAGAAGTCACCAATCGATGAAGCACAAAATACGTAAAAAAAATTATTAATTTTAAAAACTCACTACAAATCTCGGTTTTATATTATTATTATATTATATTATTTATTAAAGCGATTCAACATTCCTAATTCCGCCGTAAGAGTAGTTCTCTTGAGGTATAATTTATATATAAAATATATATATTATATAAATAAATTATATAATTATGAATATTATTATATTATAAAAATATTACAAGATATTACGTACGGTACCACGTAATTAATTGGTACCACATTTTACAAACTTTATTTCGTATGTTTATTACACATTCCGACCTTTACCCTCAACGATACAAGGCTGATAGAAATAGATTAATTGTCATAATAAACAGGTGAGATTTCACATCTCTTTGCTGTAATAAATGAAATCACATACATATATTTACAAATTCATTGGAAACGTCTGCTACGAAAATATACGTTAATGCTTGTAACAGACGTATGTGGAAATTATAGCACATTCCGGTAATTATTTGCCTATTCTATGGCCACTTCCATACTATTCAGAGTCATATTGCGCAGGATGAAAAGAGGGAGGAACGTAAAAGCAGGCACTAACTTTATGTATTGCTACTCTATTATATGCAACAGCTTCAATTATTATTAGATTTTACATACAGACGTTATTATGACTATTACTAATTCGAACAACAGTGATCCAGGAAGGATGTTAAACATACAGCGCTTATGGAAAAACAAATTTTTAAAATTTCATTAATAGTTTGTATCTACAATTTATATTCCATCCTTTTCATAAAATAGGATGGAACACTGTCACTGCTATGAACCCGAAGCTAATATTTCTTAGGCATCGCAATAACAATTCCATGATATTCTAAGAAAGTCTTTGTCAACAGTGAGATATAGGGACAGATACTAATACAGAAAAAAACGCATTATTTGCATGTATGCTGCATGCTTTTCCAGTTACCTTTCACCGACTTGGAGTCACACAATAACAGACACCACCTAAGGGCTGTTATATCCATGGAGATCTTATCGCTGTCTCCTCTCACTACACTGGATGATATCTACTTTTTAATCACTCGTTATTTTTCTTCTTTGGGAAAGATGTACCCTTAACCATTTGTAGTGTGTTGGTTAAAAATGTATGTTGCATATAATTTTCTATTATGTGGCATGTGAAGCAACATACTCAGACACACTTTTATGGTGCAACACACAAGTATTTATAACTTACTAGTACACTAATGGTACTACCTAATTGGCAACTAGAATGTTGTTGCCGCAACAGAGACTAGACAGAGTCGAGGTCAGGGAAAACATTTTAGGAAATAAGTAGAATTTTTTAGTCTCTGGTATCACAAGCCAGTAATATAAATGCATCCAAGGAAGCAAACATTCATCCCATTTTGTGATGGGAGGGTGGTAAAAAATTGCGTGATTTAGGAAAATAAACATATGGGAATTAAACATAGGGTTGCTATAGAAGAGAAGCACTATTTTATGATGCCTCTTTTCTACATATTTACGAGTGATATAGATGCAATGAAAATTCAAATCTTGGGTTGCAATTGCTTTGTCATTATTCAAGAGAATTGCTTTTTGTTGCAGGAAAAGTTTCTTCAGATCATGTGATCAAAGAAACTTTCCATTGAAAAGTATTTCCTCAATATAAATAATTTCACTAACATCGCTTTTGGAAAAGCATTTTTAAGTGTTATTTTTATTACCAAAACTGGTCGAAGATTCCGTAAGATCGAAGCTTATACACCCTTTATCAATAATTACAGTTTACAATACTCGTACAATAGACGAGTATTAGCGATATAGATTTTTATGGCGATTAGAAATGTATGAGAATATGTTTTATTTGATGTCTAAACATTTGTAATTTTAATAGATTAAATGGCAAATTTAATATGTCATCATGTTGGTCGTCATACTTATTAGGGAGGATAAACAAATGTTTTCCCAAAAACTTTAAATGCAAAAACTTTAGTTACGTTTTCGAAGCGTACTGTATTAGGATTTGGAGTATTTCATATTAAGATGCTTTGCTTTGCTTGTTAGAAATTATAAATGAGAAACGAATTAATGTTTTCAAGAACTTCATTACCGTAGTTCTGGAAGTAGTTTAAAAGTTCTTCGTTGGAAACAGTAAATATGAGAACATTGCATCCTTAGAAGTGATTAAAATATGATAGTTTAAAAGTTCTTCGTTGGAAGCAGCAAATATGCGTGTATTGCATACTTAGAAGTGATCAAAAGGGTTCAACATTTCAGAGAATTTAATATAGCATGTGGAGGAGAAGCAAATCGAAATAAATTTAATTTATTACATCGGAATGAAAACTGCTTATCACGACATTTATTTAATAATTTATTAATGGGCTCTAGTAAATCTTGTTCCAAAGAATAGTTGAAACAAATTCAGAGTACCTTTGAATGCCTTAAAAAATTGTAATTTTCCTCATAACATAAATGATTTTCACAAATATCACTTCTTTGGCTGGGCCAAATAAAACAATAGTGAACACTAAACTGTCTCTGAGCGCAGATGCATTGGCTTGACTTTTATGCGCCTCAGATGAGGCAGTTTTATTTATTAGCATGGCTGCCGAGATGGAAATGCGTTTCAAAATAATATACCATTCACAAAAAAAGCATTATTGTATTTCTGGATCGAGTACAAACTCCTTTGAAAGCGACATTATCTTCTGTGTTACCCAAACGATTACCAATATTGTCATCAGCCGTACAAAGAAAGACATCCCAAGTGTTTCGGTCTTCTGCCCTCCTTCCCAAATTGATCGCAACAAATTTTGTTAAAATTTATCTGTACATTTAGATTTTAATGGAGATTCCTGATTACTTCTTCCTTGCTTTTCCCGACCATCGAGTTCAAAGCTGAAGACTATTCGCAGAAAGTTATACAGGTAATGCAGTTGCTATATTTTGATGTGCTTTATGGAATCGATGTAAGTAGAGAGCTAACAAAGCTCACATGTCACCGATGCTTTCCTGCAATAACCACAGGATACTACAAATTTTGCAGTATTAGGATTACTTTCTGAGACTGTCATATATATCATTGATCATCGTCGAAATCCAAAGTGCGGCTAACTAACGTTGTTACTTTAAGAAAATGAAATTACTTTTTTATTTTGTTTTTTTTTTATAAATTGTTATTTCTTATTCTAAAAATAACACATTTTAAATGAGCTGTTTTCATAAATTCTTAAAATAATTGAATTTAGATGATATACTTGTTGACGCGGCTCCAACCCTTAGAGGGTTGACAATCCAACTTCCGCAATCATCTTCCAAATGTATCGCTTTAGACCATCCAAATGTGTTGATATTTCTTTATAAACTTCCTGCAACATTCTGCAATAACTTAGTAAGAACAAATCAGTTGCTGTAAGGTAAGGAGATCTTGGGAGTCAACGGAATATGAGTTTCTTCAAACCGCGTTATTGGAGAATTTTCTTTATAATTCTGCCATAACAGTCTTGGATATACGACAAGATACATTATCTTGTAGAAACCACCGAGAGATGTAAAAAGTTGGGATTCTCTTTCGGTACAGTCTTGGAAAGCTAACCTTTTTAAAAAGTTTTGAGTAACATTCATCAGCTGGCCTGTTTATCGATATAAACTCGTCTGCATGTCCGTCCACACGTCTGTTGAAGGCACGGTAGATCTCGAAACGCTTGAACTGGGAGATATAAATTTTATACAAGAATATGCCATAAATACGAGTATAGATATGTTTGATTTCAAATTAGAAAAATCCAGTGGAAAAAAATGATAATTATTTAATTATTTTTTATTAATTCTACCAATTATTTATTAACTAAACAGTACATGGCAGTAACCTATAAATACGGGAAAGAGTCATGATAAAACATATTAGCAAAGCAGAATATTGTACATAAAAAATACATTTTTAACACGTCTGACTTTAGATAACAATCTGCCCATGCAGAGACTAACCCTACCTCTAAAAGATAAGTCGTATGAAATTCCCATTCAACCAATTTCACCCCCCAGAGAAGTTTGTCAGGGAATTTTGGTAAGTCAAAAACTTAGCTGAAATGTTACTGATCCACACATATAACACAACAGTCTTGGCTTTTATTTTTTAGCAGGTTATAAGTTGAAATTGGTCCTATACTTGTTCGCACACTTGGAGAATATAAATACTTATATTAATAAACTAAAACAAATGTTAGATATTTTGCTCAAGATTTTTGAGATGCAAAAAACATTAGCAAGTAAGTTATTAGAAGGAACTCGGTTATTTTCCAATAGATGGCTTCAGTAATCTGTTTCCCGAGCCGCGTTAGGTCGATCGGGTTACGCTAGGCGGCGTCAGAAAAATACGATTACGTATTGAAAAACTACTCAGACAATTTTGTGATTAAATACGCCTCAGAGATGGACATCAGGAAATAGAAAATATACCATATTTCGCAGTTCTTGTTCGAAAACGTTAAGCTTTTGCTCACACAATATTTCACGGTGACAACGGTGCATATTCATTTTGTGATGTTCCCTTTTTTCACCCTTTTTCTCTTCTTTTTCCGTGTATTCTCCTACGAGGGCTCCTGCAAACAACATAATATTTGAGAGGTCTTACGCTAATGACACTACAATTTTTAATTTTCTCGACTTTGGGATGGCGGTGGCACTCACTCGTGCCGTCAGCCTTCAATGACTGTAGTACGTAGTGAAGCTATTAACAGCTGCAGTGCTGTTCGCTTCATCATAATCACCATCATCGGTAGTATCAACGACAACTTTTGCTGCTCTTGATTTGGTTTATTTGTAATGATGGTCGTTGACATTTTCCATTTTTTTTTTCTTTTTTGTGCATTGAGCTTGGAGTGGAATCTGAAGTCGGTAGAGTAGTTACGCTATGCAGAAAATTACATAGAGGAGGTAATGGTTTATGCTTTAGTACGAGCGAATATTTGCTTGCTGGCATGTTAAATGTAAGATTTGCAATTTATATGAAGTCTAGAGTCTACCTTAAAGTTTGCGGTTTAAAGGCTACATTATGGATGGCTGTCACTTTTATTGCTTTATTGGCTTTTAATTGCATTTGTTGTCTAATGGGATATAAATTATCGCTCATTTGGTTAAATTTAATGGGCGCTAGAAGCCAGAATATGTAATAAATTCTGTTTATAATCCGTTGAAGGAATCTTTACCATGTGAAAAGGCTTTCGTTAGTTTACTTTTACTTGATAAACCTACGAAACACTTGGCCAGATGGCCGCCGTTGTCATCAGAATTTTATTAAGTCATTCAACTGAAATATTTTCTTCTGATGTTTCGTTCGTATTAAAGCAATGTGGTAGCAAATTGCTAAAGCCAGAAACGAAAATGACATAATGTTTATAAAATATGGTTATTATAAATATAGAATAATAATCTAAATTAATTGAGGAGGAATGCAGAATGGAACTTGAATCTCTAGCAGACTCACAATATCCACGTAGTGGCATCTGGACAATGATACCCAGTATTCTGAGTAACGGATAGATTTTCTCGACAAGTCTAATATTGGCATTATGACAAGGATACGGAACTAGGATACATATAGCGTACAACCAGTGATATCATCTGCAGATACCGCGCACAAAGTCAAAAATTTGGATGTAGGTTCTTAGTTGGCAAAATAATACGGCCCATTCTCATCAAAGCAAAATATTTCGTTATGGCGCTAATTTGAGTCCATGCCATGGCGCAGATTGAACAAAAACATACCTTCTTGAAGAAACCATGATGGAATCTCCTCTTTACTTCAGTTGGCAAGATCCTGAAGCACATCGATGTCCACATCGAGGAGAACTATTTCTTTATCATGGTGATTTGAGCGCATGATACTGTATTTTGAAACCGTAATTGGCCAAGCTGACTGCGGCTGTTCTGGTAGCTCGCATGCAAAATGCAAATATTTTATATCACTTAGCATAACTTGTTCTCACAAGTAGAATGGTCAGACCTATTCATTCATGTACCGCCCACACAAATGACCTTAAACCGTGAAATATTATCAAGAATATTGAAATGTCTGAATGAATTCACTAATACTTTGCACACCATAAGTGTCTTCTACACTCTAAGTGAGGGCTGAACAGGCTCTCGGTTCCCATTCTGGTATCTCCCATATAAAATGAAGGATTTTACAATAAGCACATTTTGCCTTATAACCTTATATTTGTAAGCCCAATTCGTCTAAAATTGGGCGAATTATAATATTTTGAGTAAACAGCACTATTTGTGACAGAAGGATTGTTGGGACATTCCATCAGATATAGGGGTTCTCAAACCCTAAATTACTGTTTTAGTTATAACTTTTAAAATGCTTGGTTAAATCCACTGAAATTTTGCACAATATTAGACACGAAACCTCTAGATAAAATGGTGCTTTTCACCACTTTTCGCAATGCTCATTACTGCATGTTTTTAATCTATAAATCAATATAATCAATCCATCTAATACAATTTCCGTTTAGTTGGGTAGTTAGTTTCATTTCTTCAGGTGCTCTACAAACACAAATATTGTTCTTATCTTAATTCTTGAAACGTCCATATGAATTCACATTATATTTCACAATTCTTTCCTATATCCTGGGTTTGCGCTACAAATGAACACAATATCAGGGCAAGCTTTTTGTGTCTTCCGATGAAAAACATGAGAGAAATATAGCTATCCCCATTCCTTCAGGTACCCCATATTGTTTTAATTATAACTATTGAAATGCTTACATTAAACATTGAGCACTACGATTTGTTCCATAGGTCTGTAATCGGTCATTCTGGTAACATTTATACAAAATGGAGGGTTCGACAAAACCACGTTTCGATTCATATCTTACGATATGTAACCCAATCTGCCCGAATCCGCTGAAACAGTTGGAAACTGCAACTAGTAGGAGTAACCAATTTCGCATTGGCATCTCATATGTAAATTGGCCAAAATCTTGTTTTTACCAATAATTCAGACTCCGTTGACCTAAAATTTAATTTTCTGGAAACGTCGAATACATGAACCAAAACTTGGTCTTATAAAATACGGAGTGGCGCATGAATAGTGCTACTGCCAACTCTCAATTGGGACCGATATTTAAAGATGTTGAAGGAGTTTTTCTTTACCCAGAACTTTTTATCCGTTTCAACAGTATTTGGTTCTAACAAGATGGAGCAACTGCACACATAGCCAGAGCTGTTATGGCGGAACTTCAACGAAAATTCTCAAACAAATTACCTAACCTGACTGTACCAGACTTTTTTTTATGGGGTTATGTCAAGGAAGAGGTGTTCGAAGTAAAACCATAAAAAACGAAATAAAATGCATTAATTAAAAAAAGATATTTGAATTTTTTTATTGTAGCACAATTGGCTTACCAACCTGTACATCTCAAAATAATTTGTTCAAATAAACTTTCTACCTACATTATTCAAATCAATTTTTTGATCAAAAATATGAGATTCGAAGAATTTAAAACAAAGTACTTATCTGTAACATTTTGTTATGTTAAGCTCTCAGTTCTTTTATACCACAATGTACATTCTAGTATAGATTTTTTGACTAAGGTAAGGCAATGACAACTGTGCATTCCATATATGCGCGAAAATGCAGATCCTACCCTTAAACAATCAATCAGCAACAAATTGTACAATCCACTACCCATTAATATGGACAAATTTGGGACCTTTAGAAACCATAAAAATTGTTGTGCATCTAAAGCTGACAAATTTGTCGCCATGTGTAAGTAGTTGAATATGAAATTTCTTAAAAGTTTATTCCTCCTCTGCGAGACTCAAATGCACAGTTTAAATACATAGTGCACAATTAGTTTGCTTATGAAAGGTTCATAATGCTACGCACGATTCAAATCAGGTAATATTTTTTTGTTACTTTTTAAAAAATAACAAAAACGTATAGAATTCAGTAAGCCAAAATGAAAATTAGTACAACAAGTTTGATTTAATTTTGAACAAACATCTTACTTAACTGATGTTTTCGATGTAATATAGCCATGATGTCGCTATAATAAAGTGGACAATCAGTCAGTCATCCACACTGCATTTATTTAGGAAAACTTCAAAATCTATACTCAAATTAAGTAATAGAATGCCTCATTGTTTCATCCTTTTATAGTCTCGTCATAACAGCCGTCTCTCCCAATGTTGTTGTCACGGTCATGTTGAAACTAAAGGAAGACCGTTTGGGCCTTAACGATGGCATTCATACTCTGATTTACGCCATGACAACTTGTAATGATGTGGTGGCCATATTCGTTTTTGGTGTTATAAATGGCGTGATATTCTCAACAGGTAAATGCACTCAATATCAAGTTAAAATAAAACTAAATAGCAAAACAAGTAACCAATGTTACGTTTTATGCCCCTTTTATGTATTCAACTCGTACAGGAGGATCATTAACTGAACATATTTTACAAGGACCCATCGGTATTGGTATTGGCATAGTTTATGGCTACTTATACGGTCTAATGTTGCAATTTGTGCCATCGCGTAATTCGGTAAGTACTTGGAACTGTGCCGTAGTGAATGTATCGTGAAAAGGGAGGGACAGAGTTGATGATATACCACCCCACAAGTAAACAACAACAAAAGCGAAAAGAAAAAAAATGCATAAAAACGGATATGGAAGTACGAGTTGTGGTTGTTTGTGTGGATATATTGAATAGAGTTATAAAAAGTATTTAATGGTAAAAGATGGCCATAAAAGGTTAACCATATAATAGCAGAACCGCGAAGGTGGGATGATGAGGTGGTAATCATGTATTGAATTGTTCGGAAAATTCGTTTGGTTAATTCGTTAGTTCGTACGTACGTAGAGTTCCTTCAAATAGTATCAAAACTTCGTCCACCCCTTCTCTAAATTGTTAACTATTGTTTATTTGTGTTCTCGTTCTACTCGTGAGTGGTTGTAGCGTTTTAAAACAAAAAAGTGGAAAAAATTAACGAAAAAAAGCGTCTTTAGGCATATTATGCTGTATTATTTCCGAAAAGGAAAAACGGCTGCTGAAACCAGCCGAAAAAAAGTCTGTTTACGAAGAAAACGGATTAAATGATAGAATTTGTCAGAAATGATTTAAAAGTTTTTTTACGAGCGACTGTTCCGTTACGGATGCTTCCAGATCAGGACGAAAGAAAAAATTGTTTCCGAGGAACAGTTAGGGAAATAGTTGAAATAATCAAAAAAACAGTCTCGGCTGTTCACGGGGTCATAAAAGAGCTCGGATTTATGAGCAACTTTGATGTTTGGGTACCTAACCCTCTCTCCGAGGACTCAAGCCTTGCGGCCTTGTCAGAAACTGTCAGAGCTTGGGTGGGAAGTATTATTTCACCCACTGTACTCCGCAGATCTCGCCCACCGTCCCACTATCACATATTTCGCAGTCTGAGCAACCAATTTCAATTTCCATAACGACGAGGAAGTGAAAAATCGAATTGAACACTTTTTTCAGCAAAACCACGCGAGTTTTATGAGACAGGAATTAAAAAGCTCCCAGAGAGGTGGGAAAAAGTTGTTAAAAAATGGGGAGATTACATAATAGATTAAAATAATTGTTTTATTGTATATAAATATGTGAATAAATTTCTTTTAAAAACCGAACGAACTTCCTGAACAGTCCAATACAATCATCCAAATTTCTTCTTTTCTTAAAAGGGAAACTATATTGCCAAGTTATTAAATTAACCATAGCTATCACTAATCATTCCGAATTTTGTATTATACTTTACTATACGCACAACAATAATATAGTCACTCTATTCGTAATGACTACGAGTATAGAAAGAGTCACCTCAGACCCCATTTAATATACTCGTATATATTCTTGATCACCATAAAAATTGATGTCGTTTAAAATCTGTCGTCCGCCCGCCAAAAGCATGATAGAGTCTAGGCCGTTTGATCTTTGAGGCAGCAGTTTAGCATAAAAATGTATCATAGTCAAAGCTGGTTAAGTTCCAAATTTATCATTTTTAATGAAGCGGGAAATAACTTCTTCATGAAAGGACTGAACTCAACTGAAATTCAAGTTTTCCAACTGTTTTAGCATTTGGCCGTTAATTGAAAACAAAGTACGGTGGCATAATGTAGGTACTGGGAAGAGCTATCACAACTTTGTAGCTTTTTAATAGGAGGAGATCCTAATCGCACGCGCGGTTATTAAAAAAATACCAAAACCATATCCACGTTTGCTGGAAAATCTGATTAGGAAAGAGAAGTTTCCTGATACCCACTGATACCCCTGTTTAGTTAAAAAACGTATCCATACCTTGCTTTGGAATAGTAGGCAGTTACAGCCTTCTACAGTCAATTTTACCATTTTTTCTTAATTATGAACCATATATGCGTAGCCAGTTGATAGATATGGAGATCGTCTCAAATTGTATAATTTTTAATCGATCGATCTATTTGGTTATTTATTTAACATTACTGAAAATGCGAAATTTCACATGGATGGCGCCCAAAATCGATATAATATGTATGAGAAGATGACATTTTTGACACAACCGCTTATCTACATCGGCTATAAAAAAATGACTCTCCCGTATCGCATGTGGGACAAATTGTCACAGTAGGAAAAATCTTATCTGAACAGTGTGGAAATTCACCCTTTGAAAAATGGACATCCTTTTGAAATTTTAGAGATTGTTATTTATTCAATGGAAAACAATTATACAATAATACATAAATATTTTGGAAGTCGACATACTTGTTATTGGAAATACTAAAACAGAATACCAGTGAAACAAAAAAGACTTCGTCCACAAAAACATACGGACCGCAAGTGTAACAATTTGCAAAATTATTGCAGTTAGAAAAAATATGTCCAAATAAGGACAAATTCAAAGCTGAAAAATGTGTTTTTCTATATTTTTTTAAACTTTATTGAAAATTATTTCATTATACTTTATGCCTGAGATGACAACATTTTTGCCACACTCATTTATCTTACAACACGTAACACGTAACATTCTGTTCGAAACTCGCTCAGTCTGGCTAAACTGTCGGTGCCTGTCCATTTACTTTAATAATAAGTTAAACAGTTTGGCGTGAAATTAAAAGGTGGGTCTGTACAAACATTATAGCTCCGTTTGTAACAACATGAAATATTCATTTAAGACTCCATAAAGTACGTGGACACCCTCAAACCTCCCGGTTATCGATCATTTAAAAAGCTCGCTTAAAGGGATCGTCAAAATTCGTTTGTTGGCAAGTTGGCACAACAGTTCCGAAAACAAACGGGGTGTTTGAGTGCAAATTGGCACAGCAGTCCTGTACACAAATGGGGAGTTTGAGTGCAAATTACCATGTACTATGTTTGTTTACAATGCTCGATTTCGTTAGCTCACCTATAGTGGGGTTTGTGATTTTTCAATAGATAGAAACATCAACCAAAAAATTTGCCCCAAATTTTTAATTGTGAAACACCGCTGAAAATTTAGTAGCTTCAAAACCGGCAGTCTGACAAGGCCGAAGTGATATTTATTTGGTTTAAAGTTTGCCATTTACGAATATGGATCGTTTAACAACCGAATAATGCGTAAAAGTAGTTAAAACTTACTACAAAAGTGGTGATTGAAACGAGGGCACTTACTGTGCATGACGGGTAATTATGGTCGATATAGTCAACCTACTATACCAGAAATTGGGAAGATTATGAAGAAATTTGAAGAGACTAGAAGCGTAAGAGCAGCGGTCAGGTACTTACACCATCGCAATGTACGCACTACTGAAAATATCGTTTCTGTTAGCGAAAGTGTGGCGAATAATCCGAATTTCAATTCAGAGCGCTATGACCGTATAATAACTTTTTTTTGGCCTGCAATCGAAGATTATGAACTGGACAACATGTGGTTTCAACATGAATGTATCACGAGTCATACAACACGGCCGATTTTAACCTTATTATACGAGAAGTTTCACGTCAAGGTTCTGTGGTTAGACACTTTTTGTGAGGCTACGTCAAAGACTGTGTTTTCACGGATAATCCCCAAACGTTGAATCATATGAAGACCAACATTCGACGGGTTATCGCCGAGATACCGCTAGAAATGTGCGAAATAGTGGTTGAAAACTATATTAAAAGAATTTAAAAAACGTTGTATTTCGTAACTAATCGCAAGGTTCAAGCATTATAATGAAATAAAAGTTTCATCAAAATCGTAGCTTTATGTGATTTTTATTTAACTTTACTTTTGAATCCGAAAAATGTCACGTGCATGGGGGTGTTACAGTCCGTTCAAAGGGATTCGAATTGTGGTGGAAGATTTGTTTCGTTTTGGTAGACCGCCAACATCTTCAACTGGAATAAACAGCGATAAAGTGGGAAAAATGCTGAAAATAGTCGCTCAACTTTGAGGCAGATATCCGTTGAACTCTCTTTGTCTCACGAATTAGTTCGTGCCACTTTATACAATTCTTTGAGTATGAAACACTCTACCACTCGATAATTCGTTGCTATTTTAAGGGTAATTCAATTAGATCTGTCCAATAGAAAGCCTATTCTCTATTTGCAAAAAGAACTTGGAGAGTCGATTTTTACAAGCTTATCTTGGGGTGAAGTTTTCACTAGCAAAATCATTCGCCATAGATACGAATAGGTTGTAATCCTTTGGTGCCAGAACCGGACTATAAGGTGGATGTAAAAAAGTTTCCAACCAAACTTGCACATCTTCTGGCGAAGCACTATTGGTTTGTGTAGCCAACAATTAATAATTCCCCTCCATTTAGCCAGAGCTGGCTACTTCTGGACCATTGCTTCCTTCAGACTGTCTAATTGTTGCCAGTTAAGGTCCGACCTAAGAGTGTGGCGCTGGGGCCAAATGTAATTGCGCACCAAATTTTTTGACCATCGTTTGTACGAGCTCATCGTTCTTTCTGTCAATCCTGGCATGGCCACCGTTTGCACAGGCTTATCGCGATTCATTTGACATTGTCATAAGTGGCCTATTTTTCATCACCCGTAACCATCTGCCTCAGAAATGGTCGATTTTGTAGAGATTCAGCAGCGATTCGCTGATGGAAATCCGATCCATAAGGTTTTTATTTCGTTAACTCCAGCCCTATTCAAGTGGTTTCAAACAGTTTTAGTGCAATGTTTAGACCTTAGTAATAGAAACAGTGCTTACATGGTGGTCGGACTTTATCATTTCTAATCTATCGACATTTCCGACAATTGGCGTTGCAGAGCATGGTGCATCTTTGACTTGAAAATTAACGCAATGGAATCAAAGCGATCAAAATTCCGCATGACTGGTTTTTATAACATCAGAAGTATAAACACTTTTCACAGTTTCAGCCACCTGGATTGCGTTTTCGATTATTCGAAAACAAACTGTAAGATATTACATATTTTCTTTATACTGATGTCCATTTTTGATGCCCCCTCAAACTGTACTGACGCAAGCAATAACAAAACTGTTTGAGTAATTTTTTGAGTATGAAATCTTATCTCCCTAATACCATTTGACGTAACCCGATTGCTTTTCTACAATTGGAGATATAGATCACTAAAGCCATTCATTGGAAAAATAATGGATTTCTTTCTACTACAGCTTTGATATTATCACCGTTCTTAGTTGCGCTTTCTCGAATTATGCCATCTATTAGATCACAAAACAAATGTGCACCATCTAATGTCGGTATCTCATTTTAGTAATTTGTAGTCACTATCTAAGAACGTACTCCTTCGACATAACGACAAAGGCAAATCACAATGCTTAGTATAAATTAAAGCATTTATACTCTCTAATCGTTGGCACACACCGCATACCGTACTCATTGACCTATCCAATTCTCTTCAGAGACAAGATAAAAAGAAATTGTTTGCATATGTTCCAGTTTACTTTCCCTTCACTCTATTTCTGTTAGCAGAAATCTTTAACGATTCTTTACTCTACCGCCCCATTCCAATTTTTTATATGGGAACGTATGATACTTTGCGTTTATGATGGTGCCCACATATTGTTGTTGGTGGTCCTGGCTGGTATTTTCGTTAATGTTTCGCATAATCAAATTTTCCGCGAAGGAAACTGTTTCTGGAACTGGAATGCATAATACTTTTGGGTGAATGTGAATGCGAATGTTTGTTAAGACCCTGATAGACACAAAGGGGGTATACCATGAATCTGTGTTGGGTTTGAGCTTCAAAATTGCTTTATTTTTATGCGAATCCAGCACTGATGTTCAATATGTAGAATATTTCCGATGAAATTCATACGATGGAAACGCATTTTTATAACAAGAAAGAAAGAATTTCATGAATATCAATATGCTATTTGTTGAGCAGACAAAAATGCGCGTTAAAACTTAAATAATGTGCCAGTAAATGTTTTTTTATTACACATATAGCGATTTATGAGAGTCGTACGATCAATTACCAGTGTTAAATTTAACGAAAAATTTTTAAACATTTCAGTATAAATACAAGTGAATTTATGCGGTTCTATGTTTCATACATACTATTTTTTAGATTGGGAGAGGTTAAAATGTAAATGCTTCAATTCTTACATTTGTTCCGAAGAGGGAACCAAATTTTTACAACAATCCGCAACATATTAATCACAACATAGTAGTTAGAAATTAGGTGTCCGAAAATAAATGTCAAATCGAAAGAAGTCTTATAATCCTAAGAATAAAAATCAAATTTCCTTGTAATTCCATGAACGTGATATGTGTTGGTTTTAACATTCAGTGAGCTTACAGAGCAATCTTGGTTATTTGACTAATTTTTGCCAAGTTTTGCATAAAATAAATAAATTTAAAATTATAAATCAGTTTACTAATTAGAAATTATAGCAATTGTTGTTGTTTGCCAATTAAAATTACAGAGGAAAGATTGAATTTGAGGCAAGCATTGTAAACTAATGCGATGGACACAAATTCATGTTACTGCAGTCAACGAACGAAATTGAATTTCGGAAAATACGTAATTTGTTATGGCAGGTACTAGCAGAAACGGGTCTATATAATTAATTAAAAAAAGTCATGATTCCTTCTGAATACGTTCATTTTGTCATTGCGTGAACGCAACAAATATAAAGAGCGTAGAAGGTACGTCAGTCTGTACCACGACACTTGGGAATTCTGTCAGTTCAGTTCAGTTTCTCGTTGTGCATGTGAAAATTTTACAAAAAAACGTTGATTCAGCGACTGTAGCGCGTACAATATTCGATGCGCCAAGCATTCCTCCCATTCGAAAATGGGTCAAAAAGTTTGAAGAGACCGTTACAACGCTAGAAACTCTAAAATCAGGGCGACCAGGTGGTCAAGACCGGCAGAAAATGGGAAGACTGTTAATCAGTTTTTTCACTATGACTCGAATCTTTCAATTCGGTAGCACGCAAATGTGCATGAACAATCATATCTCCGCATTTTGCACCAGGACCTAAAGCCGCATTTGCACAACATTTAATTGGTGTGAGACTTAAAGCCCCGAGATACCAACCGGAGGCTTGATTTCGTAAATCAAGCAATCGAGCGATTTTCGACGTTTACCAATGTCTTTTTTTCGCATGAAGCTCATCTTCATCTTAATGGACACGTAAATAATCAGAACTGCCACTACTAGAGTGCAGCGAATCTGAAACGCAACCATTGGTAGCCTTCAACCGCCTAATGTGATCATACGGACTGCGACGTCATCGCGAGAAATTATCAGGCCTTACTTTTTTTAAGATGGCATAGGACGTACCGTTGCAATATATTCGGAGCCTTACCAGAAAATATTAGACAATTTCTTGTTGTCTAATTCCAGCAGGACGGAATAATGTTACACCCGACCAGTACGTTTCTGGTACGAGTTCATAAAATTTTTTCTGGCAGATTAATTTCCAGTAGAGGTGATATATGAGCATATTGATTTCCACGCAGTCCTGATTTAACTTCTACACACTTTTTCCCGTCGAGTTATCTCAAATCTAAAGTTTAGGCCAATAAGCTATCTTTCCTAGCGCATTTGAAAGGGAGTCTTTCGTTGAACCGTAATAAGGCATTTTCGCTTAGAAGAGTGCCGGCAATGCGAGGGTTAACATTTGGATGATATTATTTTTTAGAAATAAATTTCCAAATTATGCAGTTAGATAATTAATAAAAATGTTTTTCGATAAACGGCTCACTTTCGATTCACTAAATAAAAACTTTCTTTTCAAACTCCTTGTGTAATCCCTATGCTATGGAAGAATGATGTGAAACGTTTTTGAAGGTACAACTTGAATTGTTATTTTGGGCTATTCGAAAAACCGCAGATAAAATATTTCTTACAGATTCGGTTTGTAATTTTGGTTATAATTTTAGTTTGTGATTTAGATTTTTCCAAAAACTCTCCAATGAAAGAAAATGTTTCGATTAGAAAAATCTTCGATAATAAATCCGACGGGTGGTTCAACAAAAATGAGACTCCAAACTCCGTTGAAAAAACCTGATTCTGGAGACACCTTCCGAACTAATTATGAAGAATTGTAGCACGTATACAAAATGTCAAAGCACTTGAAATGTATTTCAAATTACGACTTATAATCGATATTTGATTCGATTTGACAACCACCCAAGTAAGTAAATATGAAATTTCTGGTATAAATTCAGGGTAAACACTAGTTAACAATTTGTAAACATTAATTTCGAATAAAATTTTGATTAATGTGAAGTACAATAGGAAAGGAGAAATTGGTAATTTTTGAATTGCGAAGCATAAACTTAAAAATTTTTAATCAAAATTCATATGTGACGAAAAAGAGCATTTTATTATATATTTATTTCTCAAATATATTAAGAGATTTAAAGTGTTTGTTATATTATTACTGAGCTCATCTGACATAATTGATTTAATTCCTAATAATATTGTTGATCTCAATACACTAATCGAACAAAACTATTCTAACATCTGTATATATTGTATGTAATAATTAACTATGCACCTGTTCTAATTTCCCTCACTGTACCGGCATCTTAACCCCTGGTACATTTACTGCACAACATCAGCCTATGTTAATTACAGTTGTTGTGTTGTTGTTGTTTATTTTGAACTAAACAAAGGGATTAAGCTAATCCG
This sequence comes from Philornis downsi, assembly GCA_019455685.1. Classification (NCBI taxonomy): domain Eukaryota; kingdom Metazoa; phylum Arthropoda; class Insecta; order Diptera; family Muscidae; genus Philornis; species Philornis downsi. The sequence continues at coordinate 927,218 of JAHXMU010000008.1, forward strand.
TTTATTGAACTTGAATTGCGTTGCTAAAGTCAATGCATGCTTGCGTTGCTGCTCAAGCTGTTGCTGATTTGAAGTTAGCTTTACATATACACAAGAAAATAAACTTCGCTCAAATCAGCAACATTTGTAGCTTAATAAAATTTTAGCAATTTTAAATCGTACACTTCTCTTTTGAAGCTTTCAGCAAACAACACAAAAACTTGCTAATTTTTTTTAGTAATATTATTGTAATATTGAAATAAAAAGTTCCTGTTCACATCAATATTATATAAAGAGAAATTTGGTTTTGTTCTATCGGGAAAAGTATACCTTATTCATAAACAGTGTTTTTCTTGATTATATAGATTTAATTCAATACTTTACATTACTGCTTATATTTTAAACTATATTCACGTATTAACAATTCTCCTACTAAGTCAATAATACTGAAGCATATTGCTGTAATGTTCAGACAAATCAATAAAACGTCAATTGATAGAAAAACAAAACGTTATATAACAAGTTTACGTTCAGTCTTTAATGTCATAAAAAATTCATTAGGATTTCATTAGGAATATGACTACAAATTCAGTATAATAAATGAAACGATATTGGATCAGTGGTATTTATTCATGTCACTCAAATTAACCAATAGCGAAGCAAAGTCATGTCCACAGTTTTCTAATCTATATATATATAAATCAATTGCTGTGCGTGTTATTTGAAGTGATAGATGGCGTTGGAGATGAGATTTTTGCAATTAATTTTTTTTTTACCACATTAACATTGAATCAAATAATGGTCGGTGACAAACATAACTACTAATAATTCAAAATGCATTTTGAAGGCAAAACAACGTTTGCCGGGTCAGCTAGTACTTAGATATAATAAAGTTATTATACAGTGTTATCCATTTTTCGGTTTTAAAAGTAAAGTTAATTAAAACATACATAAAGCTATGATTTCGATGGAACTTTTACTTCGTTATAATGCTTGGACCTTGCCATTATGTCATTGTATAATGACATTTAAACGACCGCCTCTGGATTGGTTGCAGCAGTGGTTCCCTTTGAAATAATTTTCGACCACTTTTGCACATTTCGGGCGGGACGTTTGGGGATTATCCGTGTAAACACGGCCTTTGATGTAGCCCACAAAAAAGTCTAACGGCGTCAAATCAGATGGTGTTTGTGGCCAATTAATGTCACCAAAACGTGAAATTACACTTTCTGGAAACTTCTTAAAATCGGTAGTGTTGAAGCACATTTGAATAATAAGTTTTGAACAGTAAGTTTTAACTATTTTTACGGTTGTTAAAATATCCATATTGGTATATGGCAAATATTTCACTAAAACATAACACTTTATATGACATGTATATAACAGCTGGCAGTCTTGCCGGAATGACGTTTTTGAAACCACTAAATGGATAACCCTGTGTAAAAATTAAGTGCCAACTGCATTAATTCATGAACTTTAGTTCATAAACTGCTACATATTTATAAGTGCCTTTGCAAATATTCCATCATTAGTGGCATTCCATTTATTGTCGTCTAAAGTAACTTCCAAATATTTGACTAAAGTTAAAAAGTTTGCATTTTTAAGTTTTGTAGATTTTAGTTTTTTTAGTTTTGTTTTCTACATGCATTTTTATATGTTGCTAAATTGAATGTAGCTCCTCTTGATTCCCTCGTTGGCATTATGCAGCAACTTTGTTTCCGCCAATATCCATTTAACTAAAGCAAAAGTTTTGACTTTTCACTGATTGAATTGTATAAATATTTAAAAATGTCGGACTGCATAATAAATTCAATTTTGACTATTTCTAGTACATTGAGTAGAATTAAATAACTGCAACAGCAACAACGAGTAGCTAATAGCCAACAACAGCAGCAACAACAGCAATGACAACAACAGTGCAACTATAAATATTTTTGGGTTTGTTGAACTGGTTTCATGTAAATTTTTGCTATGCACTTCAGACATTCAAACATTTTTGGAGCAAATTCTTAAAGTTGTTCTAAAAGTTAGCTCGTTGTATGTTTGTCGAAAAGTTCTAGTCCCGAAAGTATGCAACGCTCATTATATACATATATTTCCGCTAAATATGCTACGCTGTATTGTGTTCATAACATACTTACATTTAGCAGATAAATTTTGAACAAATTTCAAACATGTTTTAAAAATTATCTTTTAAGGAAGCACTTGGATTAAATTAGTGAAATTTAAGACTTGAATTTCGGAGAATAATCGACTGCTCTACAGTTTTTCTATTCAATTCAATTGAAATGCTTTTTAATGCTCTGGTAAAGCATGAAGATCTACATATGGCATAGCATAGATAAAATGGGATAGGAATTTGATAATATGAGATAATGGTCAATCTTACCTACAAAATAAATGCGAATAATGCGATATGCATTTAAATGGATTGACCAGTTGAAAGTGCTATGCGAAGCTCTCTGAAGGCCTGTTGTAAATGTATCCAATTTTCAAATCCTGTCTAATGCTGCTATGTGGTGCATTTTACAAATTACAAATGGTGAAGAGAACCTTTCTTATATTAGTGTACAAAAAGTTTGTGCTACTGTTTGTAAATATTAGAAATTCTCATTTGATATCCCATAAAGTATATGCATTCTTGATTTTTGTAACAATATATGTCGATATTACAATCTCCACATGCATATTGCCGGTGCTATGGAGATCCAACTGCCTAGGATTTCGCCATCTGCCAATATCGGTCCAGTTGGAAAATCCTTGGTAACATCCACTTCTAATGTTATAAACATTTTCCTAATGTATTGAGTATTTTTCTATAATTTTCAACAATCTTACCATTCTTCCTTTAATTAAAAGCAATGGCAGTTGATATACTTATACGGGATATAGCCATCCAAAGTCACAATTTTGAGCGTGATTATTAAGAAATGCTGAAAAAGTGGAATTTTATTCGAAAACGATGTAATAATAGAGCTATACTGGCCATGATACACTGTAAAACGTAAATACCACAAGTGGTAAAATTTGTATCAGTAGGGAGCTTTGCCTTCTTCACATTTTCGTAAAGTTTTTGCCATTTATTCGGTAATTGAAAGCAATATACCAAATCTTTGACTCCTGTTCAAACAATTTCATTTAATCAACTTTTTAAAAGAAATGTTTTCTGGGGTCAATTAAATAATGACACATCTACCAATTCGCTCTTGATTTTAACCATCCCCCATAGAAATTGATAAATATCATTTACTATTGGGATAAAATGAAACATATTGAAAACAATATATCATACCTTAATTATACTAGGACAATTTAGGCAAGTGCACCTTATGGTTGGGTAGCTGTTTTATTCGATACCCCGAGCAAATTTTTGTAACAAAAAATAGTGGTGATAATTTTTCTCACATGCAAAAAGCAAAATATAGACCTTCATGACAGATTTCATGTAAATCACTTTTACAATTTTAATTTTTTGTAATGCATTTATGTAGTACTTAGAATATTTTTCTACTGCCTAACACAATTTATGGGACGGTTTTTATACCCCCATGTTTGGAACACATAATACTCTTACATTGACTGATTTTCTAAAGCACAGTGAAGATGTGAAGACTAAGTTTTTTAAACGAAAATTTAAGTTCGGCAAATGCCCTGCCCTTTTAAAGAACATCAATAGATACTCCATATCAAATTTCTAAGTCCGTTGTAACAATATTCCCTGGTTTTTGTTTTTTTTGTTTTTTTTTTGCATACAGAAAATTCAACGCAGAAATATTTTACCATTACTTCCTATAAATCGCCGCATATTAATTTCACAATTTTTGGAAATTGTTCTTATGTGTCTGCGAATAGCATAACACGGAAATAAAGAGAATATATTATACGACTTCAACATAATAGTAACAAATTCGTAACTGGTAATTAATTTAATGAAAAAGTTATTTAGCCTTCAATAGGGCATCAATAGCTAAACCAAACACAAAATTCTCAATACGATTTTTGATTTTTGTTTTTTAGTTTGAAGTTGTACAAAATTAAAATTAAAATTAAAATTTTTTCTTAAATTACCTTGAGTACAATACAAACAGAATCAATACCTTTTAAATGTTTCACTCTAAATTTTACAAAAAATTACATTTTGGTTCGATGTCTGAATTCGATGTAATTGCTTTAATTAGAATTGCTTTCCCCTAAACAAGGAAACCAGATTTCGGTACACGTATTGAGCCATGCGTATGTAGAGTTAGATTTTGGTATTACATATATCCGCTAAGGCTTAATTTCGATAAAGAGCAAAATGAAATGTGGTAGATCGAATATAATTTATATATGGACCAAAAATCGGAGGGGATCGAATTGCATAATTTTTTTATGCAAACTTAAACTGCGTCATTTTCTTTTAGTTTCATACAAAAATCATTTAAAATGTGTCATTGCGTTTCATTGTGACGACTGTTAAGGTAAATCCCCAGTTGTTACAACTTTGGAATTCACTAACGTGTAAGACTTAGAAATTTAAAGACATGTAGACAATAATGTGGAGTTCATTCACTGGTTATACACTCACCCCAAGCAATGAGGGTTTGTACCATTCTTATATACAAATCAACACTTTGCAATATGTGCGCTTGTCTGCTCGCACATAGTGCAGCATTATTCAGTGGGGAAATGCAGGACTTGGACGGCCTGGTTCTGGGCCTGCATTGAGAATAAGTAGCCATTCAAAACTCATCACCTCTTACTTTCAAAATTCCACATTGTGGCATTGAGGGTGAAGGCTTTCAATTTCCTCTAAAAAAAAAAAGCAAGGGGCTGTATTAGGTTTATCTTTGCTTTTATAACAAGGTAAATACATTCTCGTAAAACTCATGTTGATTGAAACCTGTTTTTTTCCGTCGCTTGCCTATTAAAAGTATTATTGAATGGAAAATAATTGCCCGTACCAAGGCTTCCAAAATAATGAAAATTGTTCAGCATTTTTATGATTTATTCGTCAATTAACAGTAATATATGGAAGTGGTGTGTGGATACTGGAAAAAATTTTGCCGCCCTAGTTGTGGGCATGGCTATCGAAAAAGAAAATAGTAAAAGTACTTATTTCACTGGAGAACGTAATTAAATATATATGTATGTATATTATGTATAAGTGAGTGTAAGGAATAGAATGCGTGTAAGCTCACTTAGTGTGAGAAGCTTTCCCATGTCTATCTCATGAGATGCAAGGAAATTTGTTTCTTATATTATGTATTAGAAGACGCCGTTTCTGACATGCATATTTATATAGTGACGGGCCGGTACGACGTCCTCTCTCTACACTAAAGAACGTGGGGCATATTGTTGGCACAAAAGTTGATTTTCTTACATATACAGAATAGATTTTTTAAACTTTCTAAATATATTAAAGACCAAATTTTCGAAATTATTCGACTTTTTCAAACATAGAAATCATAAAGTTAAATTTACCATGGTTTTTTAAATAAGTATTTTGAATTTAAGAAAAAAAAAAAAAGAAAAAAAGAAAATGAAAAATTGGCGTCGACGAGTAGTTACCGAGTTACGGGCCACCGGAGTTGAAAAAATTGGCGATTTTTTTTTAATAATTTTTAAATATTTCTACAAAAAAACCGAATTTTATAGAAAAATAATAGTGCTTAATTTAAGAAGGGCGAGTATTGCAAATCCCGAAAATATCTCATGTGTTTTAAGAACTTATACTTGGGAGATGAGTTTGTACTCATTCGGCCCCACTTTTAAGCTTTGGGGGACCTGCAGCTCGGTAAATATGGAATGCCACCAACTTTATAATTTTACAATTTTTATTTTTGTGTATTCTATCGCTAGGAAAAAACATTTGGTAATTTGTGCTAAGCTGCATTTGTTCCGAAGTAGACAGCCAGAGCTCAAATATTTTGAGAACAGCTGGTAGACAAAAGAGTCTTCCTTTTCAGGTGGATTCATTTGCAGCATCCTACAAGTTCACTTCAACGTATTTAACTCACCTTGAACAGAAGCTTTCCATTCTCAAGATTACATACCACATATTAGTGCTACGGCTATGAACACGCCGCGAACAATAATTATACGAACGCACGATTATAGACGGTAAAACGATAACAACAACAAACCCGCCAGTTATAGGAAATTCAATCAATATTCACAACAATAACAAAAACTAGAAAGCTATTGCTCTCTGCTTGTAGGATCTCTTCAAATATTGCAAAAAGTTTCTATATTTCGTTTATAACACTTTATAACACTTTCAGATTTTTTTAGTATGAAAACAATTAAGAGAAAAAGATGCACATTTTGCGGGGTTGCATAGCTTAAGAGAATGATTTTAAGAGATCACAAACATCGCCAAACTACTCTCTTCTAAGTATTGGTAACTCTTGCACGAAAGGAATTGGGGAAATGGCAAATAACTGCACAAAAGCAAAACTGAAGACAAGAGTGAAAAATGTATGATTTGTGAAATGTTCCTAACAATTATTTGCAGAGTAAAATGCACTTCTTTCAACTTATAACGGTTTTTTGTTTTGCAATCGTAAATCTAAACAAACACGGTAAATGTTGACAATTAACAAATATGTTTAATTTCTTCACGGAATTGCTGCACCTTTCACTAGTTAACCGAAACACAACCGACCGCGTTAAAAGTCCCGAGTAAACTAACTTTAAGAATGTGAGAGGCAAATTAAGTGTTTATCTGATTTGGAGACTTTTGGTCGGTATTGCCAGGGGATTCAAACTTTTCCCAGTAATAGTTATAAATATGGGAATAATTAGAAACCACAATTTAATCATTAAAGTGCAAAAAAAAAACGTTCATTTGAAATTAAAGTTGGCAAATTTCGCAAAATTTCCAAAATTATATAATTAATTGAGCAAACAATTTTTGTATGGTAATAGCTGGCATTCTGATAACTAATTGCGTATAAATTGCTTATTATTTCGCGAATGTCACAATTTTTCCATAAGCCACTCTTTTGCTTACAATGATATCTTTGACTGTATAAAGAACGATATGTCGATTATTTAGAAAAGAAGGTATCGGTATATAGAAAATCAAATTATGTTCAATATATTATAAAAACACAATTAAAATATATATGTATTGCTTGTCAAGTATACTTCCTCACATTTGGTCATTAATTGGATGTACCCCGATAGAAATTTAGGCATCAAATTTGGTTACTTCGGATATTTGGACCTGATATTCTGATCAAAAAATGTTTTTCCTACCCGCACCCAATTTTCAAATCCCAATAAGTTAACTGTTTCTTAAATAGGGGCAATAAATTTGAATGAATGATAAATATCTTGTACTTCATTGACCAATACCCGGTATTTTTTTGACAGAATGTATATTAGCATTTTTTCCGCTTCTCATAGAATGCCACGCAATCAGCCTTTCGAGCATGGACTGTAGAGTGTGTTGCGATTCACATAGAATATTTTTAATCGATTCGAAACGGTTTCCCAGAAGTGGTCTTTGGAGGTCAGGAAATATTCTGAAGCCAGAAGGAGCTAAATCAAATCAGATGAAAAAAAATCAAATCAAAATCAAATAAATTCGGTACATATTTAAAAATAAAAACCAATTTAACATATTTTCAGTTGCTTTCTTGCTAGCTACGGTTGCGCGAACTTCAGTAGAAAACGAAATTTTTATGAAAAAAGGCTTGACTACGCCAGAAATGGTCGAAAAATTCAATTTTTTGGTAGGCACTAAAAATTTTCATTAAATGGGGGCGAAATTTAATATGAAATGTCACCCATAATTATGTGTCAACTTTCTCTGATGTTTGGTCTATTTTGCTTATTCCGTTTATGGGCGTTATTTTAAAATGAAAAATGGCCCAAAAATAAAATAGGAAAAATATGTTAGACTGTTTTAAAATGAAACATTACCCAAAAATAGATTATGAAAAATAGACCATTTTTATAGAGTAACGCTGTCAGCGGCCCATCCATCTACAGTCGATCTTTATACAAATCTATAATCGCAAAGTAATTTTTTTTTTTGTTAACTGATTATGATTTAGATTAATTTTTGCTTTCGCACACAACATACGAGTATACCCATTAAAATAAGTTGATATTTTATAGTATTAACAATTAGTTAGCAAAAAAATTATCTTAAAGTTATCTTATTTTAAATATCACTTATTTATAAAAGAATAAAAGATGTAAAAATCATGAATTAAAAAAAATTGGGTGAATTTTCTGAGAAGAATTTTGCCCGCTTTGTCGACATCCCTACTTTTTTTATATAGATAATAATTCAAGTTAATTTTAATTTAAAATAAGAAATAAATAAGAAAAAAATTATGCGATTTTTTGTTTTAACTTAAAATGAAAAAATAATCTTAAAATTAGAAAAAAATCATGCGATTTTTAATTGAAAAATTTTAGTTTGCGGCGCTGCAACTCTGTTCAGTTTTACGGGACGAAGAATTCCACAGTTGGAACTAAAAAAAAATAATAAATAATAACACAATAAATATTAAGAACTTAATAAGTAATTAAATAAATAAAAATTAAAAACAAAAACATATTAAAAAAAGAAATATCGTATGATTCTTATTTGCTTACTTCAATTCTGGATTTCTACCCAGTTATGCGAAATTAAGAATTTCATCGATTTAGGGACTTAATCCAATTGATTGAATGAATTTGCTGTGTTAATAAGACAAAAAAAAAAAAAAACACATCCAAACAAAAAGGATGTGGAAAAGGAAATCTGGAAATCTTAACACCAATTCTATTTCTTAATTGCAATTGAAATCTCCAAAAAATCATTTGTATTGAATTGAAACCGTTCGAAGATAATTTCGGGAAGGACGTCAGGACGAATACAGAAGTTGATGCATTTAAAGGATCACAAATATTATCTACTTTGGGTCAAGATTTCTCTCGAAATACTGTTTGATTAAATGATAAAATATTCTACAAAGAACCCAATGTTGTTAGGTGATTTTTTACATGTAAGGTGGAAGTTTTCCATTTATGTTTGGTCGAAATTTATTTATTTTTTTTGCGATTATTCATGACATTAGAATTATCATCATTTTTTTTTTTTTTTTTTTTTTTTTTTGACGATATTTCATTTCGCTGATTTTTTTGTGATCAGTGATCGAAAGTAGAAATTACTTCGCACAATCTGCTTATAAGTACATACTAGTATACGAGTATATAACTAATGATGTACCAAAACAGCATCAATTCAGTCGCATTGAGGAAGCATTTGAAGACGGAATTGTAACGGAGTCATCGTTCTTGCGGGTAGTTGCAGAATTGACTGTTACTCCAACCAAATAGAAGCATTTTCAACTTGGAAATCTCTACTTGATTTGCTGTATAATTTTCCTACACACAATTATTATGAATTACTAAACCAAGAATAAACGGCCTTGCTTAAAGAACAAAAAATGTTTTTTTAAGATAAATCTGGGATCAAATTGATTAAGTTATGCTAAAAATCCATGTCGGACACCGAGACATTCCAGATAAGGCTTCGTGTGACTACTATTTTCTCCACAACCTTAAGAGAGCTCACAGAACAGCACTTTTACTCAAATAAAGTGATGATGGCCGAAAGCAAGGCTTATTTTGAGGAGCTGGCCGCAAGCTATTACAAAAAAGGATATCGAGTTGATTAATTGAGCTAAAAGGCGACAATGTTGAAAAACAAGTAATTGTTTTAAAACGTTTTTTTTATTGCATACCCCCTGCATACTTTTCAAACTGTCTGAGGATTAAATGTTTTTCTGATATTTTGAGATCATCCATCAAACTTCTGTAACGACCTCCTCCTTTACTTATGGAGGAGACTAATATAAAGACTTATTATAAAACACATATGAAGTCCTTGAGGAATCGGTTGTAGATCACCCAAAAGGCATTTGCCAGGCCTGTTTTCAGCAATGTCATGTAAATTTTTTTCTCTGAATTCCTCCATATCCTTGCACATCCGTATTCACATATCATTAAATATAACAAAAGCTCAAATTGTTGTCAAATGCATTCGAAAGATGTAATAAAAAAGAAAAAAACAAACTAGAATATCCCAAAACGAATACTAAAATGTAAAATGTGCTATTTTAAGTTGGTTTCTTTGAAATGTCTTTTTCCGACATCCTTAACAATGCCAATAGAATCAACTAAAGCAAGAGAAGAACAAAACGCACTAAGATTTACTATTTGATTTTCAAGATTTATGCACGAGCATTTTCTGCGCTAAAGTAGAAAGTGAAGGCAGCCGGGAGTGCTGTTAAGCAAAAGAAATTGTTGGTTCTTTTTGTCGCCTGCAAACAGATAAAGATTGTATTTGAAAAAAAAAAAATTGCATTTACAAATTAAATTGAATTGTTGAAAATCTACGCTGGGGCTGGGGCGCATAGAAAGCGAATATAAAAAGGTTAAATATACTCGTATTGTTACCTTAAAAGTTATTGGCTGGATCATATAAACCGCGTTCGAAAGGTTGGAACTTTTGAATCAAGCAGGACTGTAACAATTTGTGCACGTACAAGATTTATGTTTGAAGGCATAACAGCAAAAAATAAATGTAATAAAACACCGATCAATGGAGGGACATAAATTTCAATTGTACAAAACAGCGTTTAGAAGACAGCAAAATGTCTTTCGTACTTTATGTTGGGTGGGAACAGAAACTTAAAGAAAGATTAAAAGTGGATTATCCGTATGGCTACCTAAGATTTCATGGCTACCCATGATTTCGATAATTGTTAACGAGTTTATTGATATGTCCACATTTCTTTTCCTTGCCTGCTATGGTTTTCAGCATTTTTAAGTTTTAGAAAACAGAATTACAACAACAAAACACATAATATTTATTATACATCAAAGTTTACTACAATGCCTTCCAAATAAGCTGTTTTCGAAAAATACACTCCTGCAAAACATTTTTCAAACTCAAAGACTACAGTTCTCGAAGCAAATTGTCTTCTCCTATCGATTGCAAATGGATAATTTGAAATGGTAATGTAAGTCTTGGGAAGAGGAAAAAGTCAGGTTCGCTCGTAATGATAGCCTTGTGAGATGAAGCGTTATCGTATGGATAATGCAAAAACAACAACTTATGTGGATTCTTTCGACAATTTTGCTCTCTTAAATGCCACAAAATGCTCAGATAATATTCTATCAAGAAATCTTATCTTAACTTTTAAAATTTCTTTTCTGTTTCGGCTAAGTAGAAAGGCGCCATTTCTAAACCTGTTGATTGGTTTGCATGTAAAGCTCATAAACCCATATCTCATTACCAGTTGGAATTTTGTACAACCGAATTTTGTAGAACTGAATTTTTTTTTTCAGATCTATCGGAACTAGTCTAGGGAGTTTCACATCCGAACAGTTGTGTCAAATGGCACGATTTGATTCGTGAGACACCGAAAGCTCAGCAACTATTTCCTTTAAACCTCGATGACTATTTTCAGCCACTATTGTCTACCAAAATTT
>JAHXMU010000008.1:947294-1010709 GCA_019455685.1 Philornis downsi
AAAAAAAAAAACAATTCCTGGGTACGATCTAGTAAAATATTAAACTGTGCCTGATTTCAAGACATTTTACAAAGACCTACGACAGTTATCGAATTACAAACAGGTTGGGTCTAAAAATTCTTGGTACTTTAAATGCTTCCTTTTGAATGTTATGTTTTTTAAATATCAAATTATCTAATTACGTCTATAAGAATGCATAGACATCCTTTTTCTAATACCGTGAAGTTTAGAGAAACTTTGCACATGTTGGACGCCAAACTGAAAATTGGTGGTGAGTTGGCTGTACTGTACTTTCAGCAGTTTCCAAGCAATCGAAATACTTCGATCGCATGAATGAGGTATGGAAGAGCTTCTCACATTCAGTGAGTTTACACGCATTATATTTTTAGATTCACTCAACAACACTCAACCTCTTCGATATAGCTCTCAATTTCCATTAAAAAAAAAAAAAATAAAATCATCTATGAGAGTTGGAAGAATGTTACTTCATACGAGTACATGAGCTTTTCCAATTCGTTGTTTTGTTTCGGGTATTTAAAAAAAAAATTAAAACGCTTGCCCTGGTAGAGAGTCGAACTTGCAGCCTACCGAAGTAGTTTATTTTGACCTACGACAAACCTTTCCATTACGATTTTGGCTATGGCTTATTATTGGTTTATCTCACAGTTATTTGACGTCCATTTTGTATTTAATTCTATTTTTTCTTCTAAAACCCAAAAACTATGCAACGCTTTTATATAATTTCATGCTCTAAAAACTCTACTCCATCTACATGACATTTGATGATAAGCCTGTCTCTATAAATTTGTATGTTTTTAAACTCATGCTTCACAATTATTCGATCATAAATCCTTTCACTATACACTCCAGTGGACGACGCATTCTCATTGTGCTTCCTTGCACTACACAGAGAGTGACTTTATTATCACTTTATCACAACTTAAGTGCATATAAAGTGGTTTTATCATGACTTTACATGTCAAATAGAAAGAGACTCTTTCTTTCTCTCTCACACACACTCATATGTACAGGCGACGGATGGACGGACGAATGTTCCTTTTGACTCTGTGTGTGTTTGTGTGTGCATGCATAGCTGTGTAGTTCCACTGAGATTGTCAGTTTTGTAGCTGCAACATAAAAAAGAACTAACAACTATTTCACACTTTAGTCAAGAAGTAGCCGAACAAAGAGAAATCTTATCAAAAAGTCAATCTTGTTGACACATTTAATTGCAAAGACAGCTTATGACATTTGATTTCGTTCGTTTGTTTGCCGGTTCTTTCATCCATTTTCCTCTTAGTATATATCTATGTAAGCTGCCTACTTTCTCCTTCCCTTTCCACGATCTTCTTTTGCATGTGATATGATGGCATGCGACGCATTCGATGCCAGTGTGAAAATGTTTGTGATAAACAAATTGGAGATGTGAAGAAGAAAACCAAACAGAAGAACGTCTACAACAGTCAAGTGCAACCGAGGCCAAGTAGAAGAATTCACTTTAGAAATGATAACAACATAAATAGAAATAGAATGAAAGAAGCCAATGACAGCAACACTCCAACAACACAACAACAACGGCAAAAAATTAAAATAGAAATACAGCAGCAGAGCCTAAGCTAGAAAGATTATGTTAGAGGTGCGAGTACACTTAAACAAAAGCATTTATTAATGACATATTTCAACTTCAATTTTATGAAAATGTTTGTGTTTTCGGTTAATTAATAAAATGTGTATCATCGGTAAAGAATTTCTTGCAAAAAACATTAAAACAATACGGCCATTTTATAAGACTGGCTAGATAAAGATGTAATGTGTAGGACGTACCTAGAATTTAAACCTCAATTTTCAATTCCTCGTATCCTATAGTTGCCCCAATCTGAATGCCTTAATCGACTACCTTCGGCATAAAAACAATTCATTGGTAACTTTAAATTTTACTCTGACTAAACTAAATCCTTGGCCTTAGGAAAGGAAGTGTACATTCTGTCAACAAAGAACCGAGAATTGGTCAATAAAACTCAAAATATTTAATATCCATTTAAATTTATCGTAGACCCCTTCAGAAATAATTAGGTATGTGCGACTGATCGGTTAATTAAAAGTATTGATTGATACATATTTGGGTTAATCGGTTAATCGATTCATATCAAAAATTTTGAATTTTGATGAATCAAGTTTTAATAATTTATTTAAAATTCGAGTATTTTGCATACGGCAAAAGGAACAATAAAATAGTGGTAGCTATATAAAATGTGGTATACAATATTCAGTTATTCTTGTTTTGGTTATTCAATTCTTTGATTAATCAATTAAATATGAGTTTCGAATAATCAAAGAAACAATAAATCGCAAAATTGATTAATTTAAATACATGATTAATCAAATAATTGAGTAATCCAATTTTTTATTTTTATTAGCCGCACATTGCACATTCCTAGAAATAATACGCTTATGTTAAACAATTCTATCAGCAAAAAACTTTTCAAACACATTTTCGGAAAAAGACATCAACTCTCGCCTCGAGTTACCTTTTATATATTCTATCGGCTGAAAAAATATGCTTCGCAGCAATGGTTTGACCTGGCAGAAGAATAAAACGTCAGCTGAAGCCGTATCAGATGAATACAATGGTCGTTTGACGATGTTTTCCAAATTGTTGGCCAGAAGTTCATCTACAACAACAGCTTTGAGAGATGCTTTGTTATCGTTGTGTAAAATACGTACGTTTCCTTTCCACAAATCTGGCCTTTTACGACCACTCTCTCACTAAAACTCCATATAATGCCCAAATAATATTCACTTGCCGCATGACCTTCTGCCAATATTACCTTAAGAACTGGTCCCATTTGGAAAGCGCTGTTCTGAAGCTAGCTACATTTCAAACTAGTGAATTGTTGGCTCACACAATGTACTTTAAGAACGTGAGGTCGGAATTGATTCCATGTGGCATGTCTGCAGCGACCTCCTTGCGATGAAAATTTTGGAAAACATTTTGCGTTTCATACCCAAATAATCGTGTAAAGTGATATGAATTCATTCATGGGATACGGTCTTTCTGCTTATATGAGCAAGTCTTCACTACTTGACTAATTTGTCCCAACTAAAACATTTGCCGTTAATAACACACAGGACAGATAATTACAGATAAATAGGAGCTTCAGAAATGTTGTCTTCGCAAACATTATACATTGACTTAACCGGGGGTTTTCAGTATTTTTGTTAGTATTTTGAAATAACTGGATTCTCGGTTAGTGAAGTCCTCTAAAAGATTCATTCGTTGAAACGACCCCTTCTCGATCCTGCTCTTGTACAGGGTGATTTTTAAGATTTAAGTTTTCAGGTTGGCAGCACTGGTTGGAATGGCGTCCAAACGTCATCTGTCAAAGTGACAGAAAGACTAGCAAACGAGCAACGATTGCAAATCGTTGAAATTTATCATCAAAATTCGTGCTCTGTGACAAATGCGCATCGTTTGATACGACCATTTTATGCTGAACTAACAATTCGTGCCGTTATCTCCAAAGTTCCCACCAAATTTACTTTGTTGGACATAAAACCATCGACTCGCATGCGTAGAGTGTGTACCGAAGAAAATATTGCAGCCGTAGCGACCAGTGTTAATGACGATCGTGAAATGTCAATTCGTCACCGTTCTCAGCGATTAGGCATGTGCTACTCAAACATAAGAAAAATTTTACATGTCGATTTGGGTTTGAAAGCCTATAAAATTCAACTCACGCAAGAATTGAAGCCGAATGACCTACCACAACGTTTAATTTTTGGCGAATGGTCCTTACAAAAGCTATATGAAAATCCGCTGTTTTATCGAAAAATTGTGTTCAGCGATGAGACTCATTTCTTGCTGGACGGATACGTAAACAAGCAAACTGTCGCATTTGGAGTGATGAACAGAGCCACATGCCATACACGAATTACCGATGCATCCTGAAAAAACGACAGTCTGGTGTGGTCTATGGGCTGGTGGCATCATCGGTCCATTTTTCGGCCGTGAAAGAAACGTTACCGTCAACGGCGAACGATATGGAGCCGTGATACGTGTTTTTTTTTTGCCTCAGTTGGCTGAGTTGAACTTGGTTGACATGTGGGTTCATCAGGACGGTGCAACATGCCACACTGCTCCTGAAACAATGGATGTGTTGAGGGATGAATTTGGTGAGCAGATTATCTCTCGATTTGGCCCTGTGAGTTGGCCCCAAGATCTTGCGATTTAACGCCTCTTGATTATTTCTTGTGGGGTTATGTCAAGTTGTTAGTCTATGTGGATAAGCCCAACACTATTGAAGCCTTACAGGATAACATAACACGCGTTATTCGTGGAATACAGGCCGAAATGCTCGAAAAAGTGAAGAAGAAGAATTGGGCCTTCCGAATGGACATTTTGAGATGGAGCCGCGAACAACATTTACATGAAATTATCTTTAAAAATTAAATGGTAAAGACCAATTTATCGATTCCACTAAAAAATTTTAGGGTATGATGCAAATTTTAGTGTTTTATTCGATTTTTTAAAAAACTACGATTAGAAAATCATGCATTACATTGTTTAAAATTGTTTTCTAACTGGAGTGACTGTTTTCGCACATTTGTAGCGTCCGAGGTCCATAGTATACCAAGCCACAGCCAGATTAGTGGGTGTGCCTGAAGCACCCTCTTATCGCATATAGTAGATCAACTTAGCTGTCGCTTGCAAAATTTATGATGGTTCATTTCTTTTAATTGCCAATTAAATATTAGTTTAAGCTTTAATATTTTTGAAAAAAAATCAGAAAATTTGTGCCGAATTTGCCCAAAATGTTAGCCTTTTAGCTAAGGCCGTGAACTTTTATCGTTATCAACAGACACATAGACGGATAAATATTCTTAGATCGGCATAATTTGTACGACGAGCAGGATTACATATATTTTAAGAAGCCTCAGATGAATTTTTATAGTTTCAAAGGAAATGACAAAACGAGTACACTCCTATATCATGTAGCAGTGGATTGCAAAAATGAAAAAAAAATCAATGCGAATTTTCAAGGATGTGTAATTTTCCTAACAGATTGTCCATGACCTTAATTTTTTAGTGTGACTTCTAGGTAGAAATTTTGCAAAAACAGCTAATTCTCAAATAGAGTTTTACAGACAGAGACAGCGTAACCGAACCGGGCAAACGAAAATAGTCGGTGTATTAAGTACCGAGTCAATTCAATTTAGTCAATTTAAGCCACGCCCATTTATCTCGCCACTAACTGATACTCCGTTTACAATACACTCCAGCACGCAATTCAGTATGGAGAAAAGAAAATGGGGGATATACGAGATTCGGGCCAATCGAACAGTTAACGCCTGTTCAACTTTAGGCAATCTTATTATGTTATTTTAAACAAAATGACTCGAATGTAAATATAATAATTATAATATATAACTTCAAGGTGTTAACATATGCCATTAATATTTAATGGTGTCCTCTATAATATAAATATGAGATGAAATCAATTGTAGTTTTCGTCCATAGATGGGAATATACGAAATTTTTAGTTATAAATTTTAACTGACGTGTTATAAATTTTATTAGATGTATTTTTAACTTCAATTAACACTTTGGAATCTCAAATAGAAAATTTGCATTTTAATCGATGTTTTTCGAATTCCGAATGGAAAATTAAAATTTCAACCGGTGATTTTTTAATTGATTAATTGATGTCTTTTGAATTTAAAAGTAAATTTTTTAACTTCAAATAGAATTTTAATTTTTTTTTATTTTTAATTTTTAGCTCTTTTTTGTATTTTAGTTGATTTTTTTTTTGTTTCTTTTTTGTTTGGAAACAAAGGACGTTCTGAGAGTAATTCTAAAATATACAATTTGTTCAAAATTGTTCATTGTGATTTTGGCTGCTGTACATTTAAAAAAGTGACATTTATTAATATTTTTTGAAAATGTAGAAGAAAAATGCCATAGAAAAGTATCATGATAAAAGGAGTACAATCTGTGATTACAGCTTAATTTCATACATTTTGGTAGAATTCGATAAATCCAAAATGTTAGTAGGAATTAAACGAAATAGGAAACCTTAGTTTTAGCACAAATTTAATGTTTAACATTAGAATAAAATATTGATTTTGAAACTCGAATTTGTACTTCATAAATATGACAACAGAGAAATTTTCTTGCAGTGCAATCCGACAATCTGGTTAAAAATGTCCATCGCCTTAATTTTTTTGGTCGATTTGATTATTTTGGTGAGTTGTGCCCTCCAAAAAGTTCCGAAAATTCTAAACATAAAATTGTACACATTCATTCTACGTGAATGGTAAAGATGGCCTTAAGCTATTGCCAGGACATAAGAGTGTAACTACCATAACATACAAAAACATTAGCAATGTATCTTCTGCTTCAGTCTCTCCGCAGCTGGAAAAAAAGTGTTAGGAGCTTCTTGTGATATTGTCATTGTTACACTTGAGTGGTCGCAGGGCAAAAAAAAGTTGAATTCCGTTATTAGCTTTCAGTTGTTTTCTTTGGGAAAGAAGAAATGAACAGAATTGGATGAAAATCAAGGAGAAATCTTGATTGCAATTGTGTGCGAGTATTTACCGGAGCATTTCAGTTTGCTAAGGCGTATAATGAAAATGAGAAAAGGAAATTGGAACAGAAAATAAAATTGAGCGTGTCTATGAGTGTTAGGAAACAGTTTAATAATAATGGAGAGAAAGTGTATTCAGAAGAGGAAGCAACGACTAATGGAAGGCTATAAAAGGGTTTAGGTGACTAAAATGTCACCTTTTGCAGACTAATAATCATGGACAGCAAAACAGAAATTAAGCGACTTTCAAACGAAACCAACAATATGAATTCGGTGCTTTCTGTTGCTGTTTTACACTCACTTTTTCTAATAGTGGAGAAAGCGCAAGAAAGCTTCGACTTTTAGACAACTTCTGTGTAGGATGTAAGAAGTGTAACTGTGTTCAGACCTTGTTTTTCGTGAAAATGAGCAATTCGTAACCCGCAGTGCTCAGTCTAGGGAAACTTCTTTCCACAAGAAATATTTTTTAATGGGTTTACATAAAAGAAAGAACATTACAATATTGGAATGCATTAGATCATTCCACCCACCCTACCATGCTGATGTCCTTTCAATAAGCATCTGTCATCATCAGCAGTAATTCCGACTGCCTGATGCTTTAAATAAAATATATTTATTTCTTGCGTGGTGCAGATCAATTGGTGGAACGAGGGGAAAGGCTGTTGTTTTTAAAATAGAATCTTGTGGAAAGAGACTTCAAGTGGATCAACATTATCAAATCAAGAAACAGAAAGAATAACATTTACGATCGAAATAAGCAGGATTTCACAATTTTCATTCGCAACTTGTTCGAAGGACTGTATATCAGATTTGTTCTCCCAGACGTGTTTAGCAACACAATACAGAGAAATATCGTTATGTTATTGAAAATGGATTTCCTATAATACACAAGCAATCTCATCAATGTATGTGGAAGAGTATTTGGTGGTCAATCTTTGTCTCAAAAACGATCGTAGAAAACTGACAAGAAATACTTATATATTGGAAATTCATAATTAGAGCATATATTATGGATCGTAAAAAAATTAAACCAGTTTTCAACTACAAAATCTCAGAAGCAGTTTTTGTTTTAAATTAGTAGCAGTGTGACAGACGATTGAGCCAAATTTAACATCATAAATGCTAAATGCTTGGTTTTTACAACACAAAAACTGATTTCTGTAATTTTTGCATTTTGTGTGATTTTGTTGAGCAAATAAATTAAATTTCGTTTTCAAAATGGAGTTTCCATTACGGAAACGGTTAGAATGCAGTAGAAGGCTTTCCGTGAACAGACTGCTCATAAACGAAGGTTATGCTCACAATTTTCTTCGATTGTCATGATGTTACGTACTATAAGTTTCTTCCACGGGATCAGTCTGTTAGCAGAGAGTATTGTTTGTGTGTTATGCACAATTTGCGATACATTTGCGAACAAAGAGGCTGGATTTATGGGCAGACATCTCTCACTACATTTGCTCCTCATTGGGTTTTCGGCAAAAATTCAACTACTGTCGCCACATAACCGCTGTATTCACCTGGGTTAGCCTCTTGTGACTTTCGACTATTTCCAAAATTTCAAAGACCACTCCAACGACGCAGCGAGCTGTGAATGTCGTACCGGAAGATGAATTTGGGATGATTCGATATTTGGAAAAAACTTTGGCGTAGGCTGACGTCACTTTGAAGGGGATGAAATGCTAATAAAAAGAAAACAGGCTTCACTTTTTGCATTAATAATAAGCATACATACATATTTCTTATATTTATTGAATATTTTACAATTTTGGAACATATTATTAAAATATTAAAACTCGACGTTTTTACCATACATAAATACGAAAATTACTTATAATACAGGAGCACCTTTACTTAATGTAAAATTTATTCTGCAGTTTCTGCGCATTGATGTAACCATAGCCAACCATTGCGCCCTGTAGGGCATCTCTAAGAAAGATAATATAAACGAAATAAAGCAAAAGGTCGGTCACTTTTAGCAAAGACAAGCAGCAAATTAAAAACTACAATTGAAACACAATCTGGTGATATCTATTGCTGTTGCTGTTACAATTCTTGCGCCAGGCCGAGAAGCAACAAAAATGCAGTTACAAATAACAACTACAATTCGAAATTACTGAGTGGTTGGAGTATGATCGAATTTGTTTACTTTTCTAAACAAAAAGGTCATTGGTGTAATTTTAGATCCAAATTGTAATTAGTGTCACATTACGGAAAACAAAAAGCTGACACAATCCGAGATTATATGTTTGATATGCTTTTGATTATACGTTTTGCATTTCAAGCTATTTAAATATTTTACCTCGATTAAGGCAACACTTCTGGTCCATAACATTCTCTAGATAGGCACGAGTGTTTGTTTCTCTTTCCTATTTGGCCTCACAAATTAAAAAGATATCGATAGAAGTGAATGCTTTGTTAAAAGAAAAAGTATAACGAACTCAACTTTTGACTTTTATAGGATGTTTACAACATCTAAAATTTACCATTTAGATCTACTATAAATTCCATCAGCGAAAAGCATGGCGTAAATTATGTTTCTCATTGTCGAGATTCATTACTGCTTTATAAGTCCTGAACGCTTTAAAAATTATAAACAGAAAATCATTATTTTTTCTGTAGATGGTTTTAGTAATCTGTATCTCACATTTTATAAATGCGTTGCGTTTGATTGTGTCAGAGAGACAAGATTTGCTGCTCAAAAAATTACTCAGACAATTTTACCTAACTCGGTATTGTTTGAGTCCGTGTAAAAGATAGATACCAATAAAGAAAAAAATACATCCTTTTTTGTAAGCAATATTTATGGTTCTGATACTGTAACAATCAATCATTCACAAGTTTTGTTTCGTCGATTTCGTTCCAGTAATTATAATGTAAAAGATACAGAAGCTCAGGAGCTAAACATTTCTATTTGCAAATCGCTGTTAATCGCAACAAATTCGACCGATTTCTGGTGACAAGAAATTGGTTCATTTCCGACAATGTCAAGCCAAAACGTTTATAGTCGAATCGCGGTGAGCCGGTGCAAATGGTGGATAAACCAAAATTGACGGTCAGCAGGTTTGGTGCTGTTTGGTGGAACTCTTGATTCAGGTTTGTGCTGTCATTTGTCGGAAGGAAGCAATCGCACAGAGGCGGTCAGCTTTGATTAATGGGAGAGAAATTGTGTTCTATTAGGACAATTTCTGGGCACATACATTTAGAGTTACTCCCCAGAAGCTTTGTAAACTTGATCGAAAAGTTCTTATCCACCTTGTTGCCCAATATCTGGCACCAAGCGATTACCACCCGTGCCCATCTATGGTGAATGCTTTCCTGGTAATTCCCCTCAAGTGAAGCTTGCGAAAACAGACTCTACTATTTTTCGCCAATTGCTGCGAGAGTTTCTATGTGAAAATATTGCACATTTGACCTAAATCGGATATTCCTAACATTGTTAAATGAAGCCATCAATATTACGCAAACATAATGAATTCTTATATGAGACTCTATTTACGATCCAATATGGGTCATAGTAATTGAGAAACTAAATTTTGTACATATCAAATCAAAGTTAATTTTAACCTATTCGCCCAAAATTAGAGGCTTATTTATAAATTTAAACATATCATATATATAGAGAAACTCAAACACATCGTTAAAAATATCACAGTATATACATTTTACATCATGTCCACACTTTGGCTGTCGTTTTCGTATTCGTAAAATATTGACCATCGGATACTCAGAACTATGCTAGTTTTTTAACTACATCACATCAGAGTCTATCAAAATCAATATTCACACTTTTGGCAAAAAATCAACAAATTTGCCACGCTGACTAAATCAGAATCAAATTTCGGTAATAAACTTGAGTTTAAATGCTTTTTCCTAGTCTTTAGAAGAGCTTTTATTCAGATTCGGAGAGAAGATGACTATCTTTGATCACTAAATGACAGAATTCTGTAAAATAATTTTACATTACAAACCAAATAATAATACTTCATAAACCAAAATAGGACATGCGAAATCCGCTCATTACTGTTACAAACTTTGTACTTTCTCACATTTGCTGAATCGCAAACCCCACACAAATATTACTTAATAATTGTCATGGCAGATTAAATTCGACAAAACTTTTCTACAAACTTTATTGATCTACATTTTATCGAAAGTGCCTCAGAGGAATGTTCTGAAGTTTTAATTACGCAAAATTGCTCACAAGTACTTAGTATACTAATTACTAGAGCGCTCTGATAAATACTTTAGATTTACAACTACTTAAGCAAGTTATCCACTTATTATGCCAACGTTAAATTAAATTCAATCCTTCCTAGTAGTTGTCAACATTTGCATAATTGGCTTGAAGGTATGAACCTTCATACCACATACTTCCCTGTGCTAGACATTGTAAAATTCATTGCATACTTTAAGACATAATTCAAAAACCATTATTAACCGTTTTTCTCTATAAATTCCTGAACTGAACGGAATAACAACAACAACAGCAATACATAAAAAACGCTCACAAATACTTAAACAAATAATTGAATTCGTTGTAACCTTTCTCTGCTTTCCCTTCTGCTATTTACTCTATTTACAGTCTAGTGTGCCCCAACGTCTTGATTTGCTGTGGAAATTTTTGAAACCCGTTTCGTTTGCGCTCATTGGGAAAGAAATTAATTTTGCCGTTTTGGATGGTAAAGTCGTTGGTTACGGTGCCCTGTTGGTGTTACTCGGAAGTCTGGTAATTATAATGTTTTGTGCTGTGCTATGCAACCGTTTCAGTCGTCCTGGCCCAAATGTGTTGCATAGTAGAGCGAGTCATGGTAGTGGTTTTGCATTGTTGTTGTACAGGAAAAAACGCGAGGGGAAAAAAAACACAAAAACGAGGAAAGTTGGAAAACACCACAGCTACAAAGTTGGGCGGAAGGTTTTCCAGTTTTGAAGTTTTGTTTTGTTGGTGTTTTTCTTTTTTGGTAACAACAATGGTCATTGTATTTATAAATGTATGAGGAAAATGGCATTTTCACTTTATATGTGTGAATGCAATAGTACACTTTCAGAGGTCTACAGGCGAGAAATGAGAAACATTTAAAATTTTCTGTGTAAGACTAACAAACCCATAAAATTCAAAATAGTGAAAAAAGTAGAAAAAGAAATGTGTATGTATAAACATTTTTTAAACAATAAATTAAAATGTTTTCTTTTTTCCCATATTGTAATTATTTTGCCTCTCTGTTTTCTGGAAATTGTTAACAATGCAAAATTCTGAACGATTTTTTCCTTATAGAATGCATATTTTAACGAAACAGGGTGAGAGAGAAATGAATGATAGTTAATAGTTAATATAAATTTATAGAAACAGGTTTGGATTCTTCCTAAACAGGGAAAATAGTTGGGTTGGCGAGCTCATGGAGTTTTAGTCGCTATGAATCACTTTGACGGGAAGCGTCGCGCATTTTGCGTGCGTGCATTTTACGAGAACTATCGTTCATATATTGCTACTAGGCGACTATATTGTGCTGAATCTTAAATATGTTAATTAAAAAGCTTTCGACTACGGCGAATTAGTGAAGCTCCGAGTGCTAATTTAATTAAAATATGGGTAAAGCGTTTTGAAGAGACCGGTTGAACATTTAAACCACAAGCAAATGGTTGCCCAAGAACATCTAGGACCGAAGACAATGTTGAGAGAGTTATGGAGTCAGTACGAGGAAATCCACAAATGTCGACTCGCCAAAGATCGTCTATCTTACAATTATCGCGAAGAAGTTTGCAACGAATTTTAACATTGGATCTTAAACTGCATCCATATAAGCTGCAATTAACACAAGAATTGAAAGAGTCTGACTTCATAGCAAGGCTCGCATTTGCTAATGAAATGCTTAATCGATTTTCCAATTTTGACAATATCCTTTTCTCTGACGCGGCTCATTTCCTTATGAATGGGTTCGTAAACCGTCAAAATTGTCGTTACTGGAACAGTGAAAATCCCAAAATCAAACACCAGAAACCATTGCATAGTCCTAAAGTGACAGTATGGCCGGCAATCTCTGGCCAGAAATTGAAAGTTCAAGAATAGTGAATTCCAGAACTTGGTTCCAACAAGATGGGGCTACCTCTCACACATCAAATGACTCCATGACGGTGGTGAAGCAGATGTTTCCTGGCAGACTGATTTCGAAAAAAGGTGATATCCCATGGCCCCCACGTAGTCCAGACTTGACGCCTCTTGACTTTTTTTTTTGTGGGGATGCCTCAAAGTCTACAGTAATAATCCAAGAAACATTGTTCAGCTCAAGGAGAATATCCGTGGTGAAATGGCAGCCATTACACCAGTATTACTGAAGAAAGTTTTCAATAATTTTCGTTTGCGGTTAGAGGAGTGCCGTCGTAGAGAGGGTCACCATTTAGATGATGTTATTTTTAAAAAATAAACTCCATTTATTACTCTACAATGCCTTAGATTTATTTTAACCATACCTTTTGTATTTATTTTTTAATCTATTTCTTAAATATGCACGTTCTATCGCGCCACCCTGTATGTTTTTAATGTATTTCATTTCATTTGCTGTTGACTGTTGGCCTATTTTGTTGATAATTTCGACTACAGCTTGGCTGTATGATCACAGATTAACAGACAATTAAATTTCCATTAAATTTAAATTTTATCCTCAATATTTCGACTTCACGTATTTCTTGACGAAAAAAAGATGGAACATTACAAATTAATATAAAACAAGATTCCTGTATTGTTATTTCTCGCATTAAAATATTATATGATGTAAAAGCTATCGTCTTGAGCAACAACTATATCATTTGTATGTCTCCGTCGAATAATCGAGTCTAATTTCAGGAGATACATTTAGTATATAGAGTATATCTTTCAATATATACCTGTGAGAGTAATTGCTCTCTTCCACCAGTATCTCTACATCGTCAAGATTGAGTTTATGTCCTGTTAGAGTACTGTGGGCTGCAAGTGCCAATGCAACTACTCCAAAGGTTTGTAAGTTGCTTTGTGCTATGATTTATGTAAAGCAATTCTAGTCTTTAATTTATATTTAGCACTGCCGACATGTACTTTTGGGCATATGCCGGATGCATTTCCATTGCTTTTGATTTTAAAAACTACATTAGATTTGTCTTCCGTAGGCGCTCTTAATTTTGTTCCGCTGAATAGTCGGAAATGCCGGATGCATTTCCATTGCTTTTGATTTTAAAAACTACATTAAATTTGTCTTCCGTAGGCACTCTTAATTTTGTTCTGCTGAATAGTCGTTTGGCTGTATTATTTGATTTATGTGTCAATTCGATTTTCTTCCTATCATAGATATTGCAAAATTGTTGTCTGTTGCTTTGTAATATTTTGGTTAAAGTTTTCTTCTCTGGACCCCCCTTCTTAACAGATCCGAGATGGTTTTATCCGCGAAATCGTTCGAAGTTGGGATTTTTCTTATTTTAATTATGTCAGCTGTGTGAAACTGCTCGTCGCTTATTTTCAGAACTCTGCTAATAACACTCGTAGCAGTATTTATGATCGCTCGTCTGGGGTGTTTAGACTAGAAATTTACGAGTCTCTCTGACTTTGTTTCCTTCTGGTATTGTTTATTTTAAACCGTTTCTCAGGTATGATGATTACCGCATCCAAATAGTTCAATCTGTCGTCAATCTCTTGTTCCATATGTTTCATTTTTCAACAACGAATTTAACTAAAATTCATATATGTTTAGTATTAAATTCTCAGTTACTCTATGAGTAAGCCAAAAATTGTCGAATTTAATCACTTTGGACGTAAAAGAAAATACTAAACATTCAATATACTGCACAAATTACCTTCTGTGTTGTTTAAGCCATGACATTTTGAATTTTGTCATAAAAATACAAATCAATTTTAACATTATCCGCCGTCTGACTGTCTGCATGCTTGTTAGATAGACAATAAAACAAATTTGTGTTGACGCCAAAGCTAGAGTGTTGCCGAAGGGGACTTTTTAAATTAGCAAAGACAACAATAACAAAAATACGCCTATAAGTATTCTATTTTTATAAAATATTATGAGAAACTTTTACTAACACATCGTGCTGGTCGCCGCTCAAAGAATGGTAGATGATTGATATTGAGGTTCGCATACACATTTATATGCTAGAGAGTCGCTTATTTTAACCATTATATCGCGACCATTCTTCAATTCTAATTATGCCTTAAATTAAAGCGCAATGAAATAAGGAAAATCTCATCTTCCTTAAGTTCTTTGCCTAGAAATTACAGAGGCATTTAAAATTTTTGTTAAGTCGGTTAATTTGTATGTTTGGTACCCTAAGAGGCGTGACAATGCAGTTCTTCTTCATTTACAGTACTAAACGCCCGACTGTTGCTGAATTATGCTGAATCTAATACAATGGAATGGAAAATGCAAACTCTGAAATATCTCAATTAAATTAGATGATTGAGGGAGGGCCCGGTGTTTGTTAACCACTTAATTTTTTCCAATTTCAAGCAACATTACTGACAAAAATTTAAGCAATTTCAGTCTAAAAATAAGTGATTACAGGGGAAAATTAAATTCATTAATCGGCCAATTCGTATGGGAGCTATCAGAGGGGGCGTGGTTACTTCTCAGTCGGTTTACTTGACTGAAATTGCTGCACAGATTTTTTTTTTCTAATCAGTTAATGAGCGAATATGTATATTTTACTCAATTAAATGGTTACTAATATTAGTAATCTGGTTATAGCTGAAAAAACTCGCAGTTGCAAATTTTTCGATTGAAATCGTATTTCAATTCTGTTAGGATACAAATCTGTCATTCATTTTCCTAGTTACCCTGTTTGTACCAACCATGCAGCACATAAACTATGCATACGTATATAAGGACCGTTTTCACCATGTATTGCCATTATTGTTATTAAAAGTTGTATTTTTATTTATTTACAGTTTCGTTTAGCATTCGCCTACATATCTACATATGGCGGAAATCTGACGAGAAAAGAACGTGGCTACATTACAATTTCCGGCTTTCCCAAAGCAACTGTCCAAGTAAGTTTCCGTTTACGTGTCACTTGAAAATTTTTTAAATTGCTTTTGTATTTTTCCAAACCGCCGGCCAGGGTTCTTAGCGTTTCCAATAGTTGCCAGCGAATGTAAATGCATTCACATGTACTGTTAGCATTAGAATTGCCTTGGCAGGCGTATGAGTGTCAGCACAAGTGTTAGTACGAGTATAATATGGCTTATTTGGTTGGGTCCACTTCATATTCAACAAGAAGAGTCAGAGTCCGTCCACCACACATGCACATATGTGCGGAGTACTCATATATTTACACAAAACTCAAGTTGTTGCAGTGGGTTCCATTATGAAACCGCAAAAGCGCAACATTTGTATGCAAACAAAACACAAAAAAAAAAAAAACAAAACTGTGGCTGAAAAAACCAGCAACAAAATAAGAAGAAATTGGTAACGGAAGGAGTTAAACATTTTTGGGAACAAGTATTTATGCGATATTTATGTAGGACAGTGGTTTTTATTTTACTTTGATTATCAATAATTTTTTACATATTTTATTTTACGATTTTACGAGTCAGGAAGGAGATGTCTACAATCTTCAAAAGAGGGTCTTCTAAAAGCCAAAACTTTCGTCGGAAATTGATTATATTTATGATATTAGTATGCAGGAACCTTCACAAAAGTTCAGTTTTGTTACGAATTTGATATTGTAAATTTGTTTAAAGCACATTAAAATAAACACTCCTCGTTCAAAACAACTGCTCACTTCACATAGAGATTCGTTTTTTAAATGAAACGCAATTACAAACCCACTATGGCTCTGTTTCTTCTCTATCGAAATGTAATGAAACGGAAATTTTGATTCGTGAACTTAAAACGAAAATATAGTTTTGCAGTTTAGTTTTCTTTTTTAATTTCTTGGGAAAGAAAAAGGTTTGCCGATAAACTCCACAAGGTACAAAAATGGTTCAACTACTGTATTTTCTGAATTTACATTATCAGATTCTCAGGAATTTTTACAGATACTGAAAAATGTTCTCTGCTTTTTGAATTGAAAATTTGCAAATGAAATACTAACAAAACGTCTCATATACTGAATCAGCATCATAATTGAGTCTAATTTCATTTCCAATATGGTAACCAAAATCAAAATTGTTAGTAATTTCATTTTGAATACATGAAACAGAAACAAAGTTTAACAGAAACTCTATTATAATTGATTCTAATTTCGTTTGGAATTTGGTAATCAAAATGAAAATTGTTTGTAATTTCGTTTCGGATATATGAAACAGAAACAAAGTTTAACACAATTTCGATTCGGTTGTCAGAGAAAAAATGTAATTTTGTTTTTTTTCCCTTTCCCTTTGTGTGATCTCGAGTTCAACACCGCAAATAGCGTCACCTATCGTTATTTAAGCGGCGATCACCATGATGCGTCTAACGTACACTTCGAGTAGTTAAGTATACGATTACCCAAATAATCGTAGAAAATGGTACGAATTGATTGGTGAGTCAGATCAATTTCGTACCATTTTATACGATTATTTAGGTAACCGCATACTCACCAGACACAGAGTTTGAGGCTATTTCAGTGAAGCTTAAACGATGGTTTTCAGTCACAACTTCCTCCAGTTTATCCATGTTAATTTCCTTTGAAGACGCTGGAGACCGACCACAGCCAAGCAAACCTTCCACCACATCTCGACTGTCTTTGAACTCACCGTAGCCTTTCTGTAACATTTTCAGCAACTCAGCATACGATATTCCTTGTAAATGCTTCACAAACTGTGACGTTCGGAATCGTCGCTAAATGGTTGATCCCATTGAGGGTGTGTAAAAAGTAGAATGCGTGTAAGCATTCATCTATGAAATGCAAGAGAATTAGTTTTTCTTTAATATTTTGCATTTGGAAATCAGAAATTCAAACGAAAATAAAGATATTTTTGGATTTAGATTCGCTTTGGTAACGATTCTTGCTATTACATGATTTGGTTGAATACAGGGCGATCTTTATTGAAAAAATAGACCATATCAATTGATGTTTGGATGAACCGTCCGAGCTTGGATTCATCTCTTCCATATGTCATATTTGGTGCACTTTCTCACATTGTGGACCTACGGTCTTAACGTATACTTAAACTTTAAATGAGTAAGAACCTCACCTTTCTTGGTATGAACGTTGTGGTTGTGATATAATGTGCCCAGTGGGCCACTTCTGGTAAGCAGAACTGGCGCTGTGGGATGAACCAAACGTAATGTTACGGTGCCCTCAATGCGATGAATTGGCATTACATATCACTACTTCTAAAAAAACTCTATCGCATGCTCAAATGTGTAGCTGCCAACCTTTGCATCTGCCCCCCTGTTTTTCTCCGTAAACGTGGACTTTTTATATGCTGAATTAAATAATTTTGGTAGGTATCACGTGATACCTCCATATTTCTAGATGTGCCGATTATCGATTTATATAGTATATCAATTGTAAGCCGCACATTTAAAAGGAATGCAAACTCTACAGCTTTCTGCAAACCTTTTTCAATTACTCATAACAGCTTCTGAGGGAATGCTAAAAAAACTGGTCCTTCCAGCGAAGTATGTTTGGCCCTATCCTGTGACATTTATTCATTTCCTTACCGAAGGCTGTGTTCGAAATGCATTCACCCATTCACCACTTTTCAATGCCAGTTTACAGTCAACACAGCCCATAATTAATTTGTGAAATATTTTCTCTGAAAGATTCCTAGAACTAATTCATCTGGTAGACTTCGGATTTATATGCAAAAGTATTTTCCATATACACGAAATATTAAAATGATCGCTTTTGCAATTACATGAAGTATTCAAACCATTTGCTTGGAATCATTTTCTGTTGAAATAAGCTTGTAACGATTTAACGTATCCGGGGTCTAGTCTATGTGATGAAGCAGCTAAATACTTGGTGAAAAAGGAGCTGCTTTGGCACTAAATCGTTGGAACACATCAAGGCGTCTTAGTTTTTTAGTCTTTCCCAGAATTTACTTAAATCTAAATCTCTTCGAACTACCGTGGCGGCAAAAGCCTCAACAGACTACATGCAAAATACAAACCACAAAAAAGTGTTGCCACTTGTGTTAGTTTTTGAGGCTTGTCAGCGATAGCAACCACCTTCAATCCCAACCTCTGAACTGTGCCCTTAGCTTACCCTTTGCCCGCACCAACGACTCCTTTTAAGCCAATTTTCACAGAAAAGAAACAAATATTAAAATGTTTTGGGTTCGTTTTATCATTGTTTTTCTCCACAGTTAATCTAAAAGAAAAAAAAATATGAAATCCTGTTTATTCGGTTCCATTCTGTGCCCAGTATATTTACTGTTTTTGTTTGTAGCATTTTCAGTTGGTTTCCTAACCGAACTTAGTACATGAAGTTGGTATCCGAGTTGTTTAGTTCAAGTGGCCAGCCATGTGACTTCTAAACATTTCACTCATATGTTATGTTTGCTGCTGCTGCCGCCGCTGCCTCTGGTGCATTGCGGCTAAGTGCGGTTATGTTGGGTCAAATATGTGGTTGTCACTTTGGAACTCTTCTTGTACTGCTTTGCAGGAATTGCGTTTTGGAAGTCCTTCTGGAGCTATATTGAGTTTTCATGCCATTTGGGAGAAGTGTAAAATACAAGTGTATGTGACAGGAAGATTTGGTTTTTTTGAGGAGTGTTGCTAAACATTTTACTTTAATTGTCTTTGGGTGGTTGATGAAAGTAACAAAAATTTATGTTTGCCTATCCCCGATTTACATTAAAGCCACGTTACTTAAAATGTCTTAAAATGTCTTGTATATAAAAGCGATGAAACATATGAAATATCGTGAAAATCGAGAAAAACGAGAAACTCTGTATCAGTGTTCAAAAACGTGGTTTTCTAATGAAATCATAACAGCAAATTGAGAATCAAAAGAAATATAATAAAAAAAAAACTAATGTTGTAATTTATTTCTATACCCAACTATTTATTTATTTACCTCTTTCAATATTTATCTTTTTTTAACGTTGATAACGCAGGATAATGAACGTATTTATTACTAGCAATAATTGAATTTTTAACGTTTTCATTGGTGGCGCCAACAAATTTGTTCCAGTTTTATAACGAAAAGCTTCCGCTTTTGTCAACGATGTAACGATCACTTTGGAACGGTTCTTTCTTGATAGAATCACAAAAGACGGATCTTTCTCAATTAATTTTGTCATCATCTTCTGCTCTACCCTTTGAGTTCATTATCCAAGTCTTTTCGTGTTAAATACATTTTCGTGAAAAATACATTTTTCGGTTCACCAACATGTACTCCACTCTGAACAAATCAATCAGTCCAGATCTTTTTCCATGGAATGTCTATTTGAGGTAAGCAAACTAATAATAGTCGCTGAAAATGCGATGGATGGGTTAACAATTGGAACTTCAACAAAATCAATTTCATGGTCGCAGTGAAAGAGATTTTTTTCCTCGGAATTTCGGAATGTGTTTTCCAACTTCGTTCACCAAATAGTAACCGCGGAATATAATACACACACACCCCCAAATACGCATCCTGACTGTTGCATATTCTAGTCGCAATACAATTCGATTTTGGAGCTCAGAGCATGAGACCATAACCTTATTTATGGACTGTTGCCTTTTTTAGTAGACTTAGTCTTTTTTCACTGGGTACTTGCAATGCAGGGGAATAAAATTAGGTTTAGGATCGCAGAGCATGAAAGAATCCTTTTTATTTACTTTAAACTGCTCTAGACCATGCTCCGATGTAGTAACACGTTGATGTTTTTGTTCTACGATTTCTTCACACACTTCTCAAGCATTTGCACCAAAAGCAAATTTAAAGCTTGGATTTCAATGAAAGGATATTTCGTGAAATTGTGTTTAAATTGATTCATTTGACAGAAATTTCTGCATTTAAACCAAATGGAGAATTCATTTGAAAACCCATAAAGTGCACATATTCCTGATCACATACTTATATATATATATTCCTGATCATGTCCGTCCATCCATCTACATGTCTACTGGTAACGCGATGGAGGTCGTACTTATTGGGTTTTGGGGCTTGAAATTTGTTACAACTGGTTAAGAAGGTGGAAAAATTGTACATATAGGTATAAGGATTGAAGTACCCTCTAAAAAATGAGCGTTTATCACAATTGTTAAAATAACTGACAATTTTAATATTTATTTGTTAATTAAACGCAATATACCGCGCTACTATATAGATACTGGTAAAAAATGAACCCAACTCATACAATTTTCAAAAGAACATTCCTAACTGTGGGCGTGGTTGTTGAAAAATACTTAAAAATATTCGCTTTTACGAAAAAAAAAATCGAGTAATTCGATGTGTAGCGGTGTAGTCATCCACCCAGCTTAATGAAATCCGTTTATTAGAGAAAAATTTAAACGCGACAACTTTAGGTGGGCGAAATCTATTTATTAGGCAAAAATCTGCTTATTAGAGAAAAACCGCATCAGTACTAAATGCAATTTTTTTTCAAGGTTCATTCAGGAGGCGATTAATTAATACCATAAAAGATCATTCTAGCTCATAACATTTTTGAAGGACTAAACTAACTGTGGAGTCTTCGAGTAAATCGAAATACGACCGAAGTGGTTCTGTTCACCAGGTGCTACAAGATTCCACCTGTGGATCCTATCGCCCTGGGAGATACTGAAATTCCTTTTGCGGATTGTGCAAAATATCTTGGTGTGTTATGGACAAGAAGCTGAATTTCAAACTCAACATTCTGGATAGGGCGAAAAAGGTCACGGTGGAGCTATATGCGTACAATAAGGCAATAGGGAAACAATGGGGATTAAGGCCTCACATTGTTCACTGGTTGTATATTGCAGTAGTAAGATCAATAATGTTGTATAGATTTATCGTCTGGTGGCAGGCTTCTGAGAAGTCCACATACTGTAAGATACTGGAGAAGGTTCAAAGGATGGCTAGTATGTGCATCGCGGGTGCGCTCCGCACCACCCTATCCAATGCACTAAACGTAATTTTGCATTTACTACCCTGTATACAATCAGTATGCAGACTGGCGGTAAAACACAGTGGTCAAACAGCGGTTATGGTTACAGTGTGATCCATGATGCCTGATATAACAGGCATTATTGACTACACTTTGGCTGAACCACTGTTCCACAAAAAGTGCCATATAATTATACCAGACAGAGATACATGAAAATGTAGAACTCCTGGCATAAGACTGTATGTCGACTTCTACACCGATGGCTCAAAATTAAATAATCAGGTAGGTTTCGGGGTCTACTCCAAAGAAATAGGGCTAAGTATTGCAAGAATGCTACCTAATCACTGTAGTGTTCATCAGGCCGAAATTTAGGCCATTAGGGAACTGGCAGAATGACTAACATATAACATATTCTCTGACAATCAAGAAGCCATTAAATCCCTGGATTCTGTCTTCCTGAACTCAACATCAGCCCTGGATTGGCGCAGGTCTCTTAACGAGATAGCTTTTCAACATTCAATATTCACTTTATGTGGGTGCCGCGCCACAGTGGCATACCAGGGAACTCCAGAGCAGACGTGCTGGCATGCCTAGGAACAACCTTAAAAACTCCAGGCGAGTTGGAGTCCGTGGACATGCCTCTAGCCACTTGCACGCTCCAACTGCGAGATGGAGCATATTTGGCGGCGAATGGTAGGTAGGTGTCTGTCCGGGTGTCTGACGGATGTGGCCTCGCCTAGATCGGAAGCGTCCACACTATCTGCTGTCGCTATCAAGACCCGACGTCTCATTGCTTGTATCCGTCATGACGGGCATTGTTTGATTGGAAGACATGCGATGAGATTGAAGTTTGCGACTAGTGACTTCTGCAGGAGTTATAGGGATGAAGAGGAGTCCATAGAACACCATTTCTGCAATTTTCCCACCCTGACGATTAGGCGGGGATCAACACGAGGCTCTTATTTCTTTAAGGACCTAGGAGATCTGGGCGATATAAATATTGTCCGACTTAAGAGCTTATTGAGGCGATCAGGATGGTTCAATGGGGGAAATCCATATCTCTAGTTTCCGTGCTATCACAGTGAGTCTGTCTATTCACACTGCCACACTGACCTGACCTGACCTAACAAAAATTTTAATTTTCAGTGGAAAAAATAAAAAGGTTGATATATTAAGTGTGAGGAAAAAATAATTTTTGATATACCCATTAACATGGCAATGGCATCCACAAAGATTTAATCTTTCTGTTTGAAAAGTTCCCTTTTACCGAATGTTTATAATATTTGTATGCATTTATGAGTACTAGTTATATATATATATATATATATATATATATATATATATATGTATATATATATATTTATTTATAAGGGATCTATCCAGCTCTGGACGTGAAAATTGAATATCATCTGGAAAAAGATGAAGTCGATATATAATGCATGGTAAGAAGCTGTTTTGACATGCTCACTTATCTGATGATCAATTACTATCCACGTCCACGTCACTGCGAAGCACAATCCATGGCCACATAAACCTTAGCTTAATTCATGGCACTTGACCAACTTTGCTTCCGTCCACTTGTTTTATAGTCCTATAGCGGCATGTAGAATTTCGCGGACACCATCTTTTTGTCCTAAATGGAAAGTTTTCCATCCTATTCCATTTTTGTTTAACTAAATTTGTGTTCGATCGATTTTACGTCTACATAAAAATTAAAGACTGAATTTTGCTAAAAGAATATAGGGCCAGAGTATGTGCAAGTTAGTTCGCCAGATTAAGAAGTTTGTACCGGTTTTATCATACTTTTACTTATTATACGAAAGGCATGCATACATTATTGGTTGCGTATTTTGTTACCTTTACTTATGTGCGTTGCAGTATCCCAAATGATAGCTCGCATTTTAAGAAGCGCAGTCTAACTGCCTTTGGAGAAAATATGAAAAATTATAAAAAATTTGTCAATACAAAAATTTTTAAATGTCATTTTTGCTTCAAAATGGCTGTAATGTATTAAAAAAAATCTTTCATTCAGAATCCTGTCCTCCAATTTGTTCTGATTGTAATTAAATAAATCGCTGTCGCTGAATTCCAGGAGCTACATTACAAAATTTTCTAAGCTACTCGTCTGTTTTATCTTTCAAACGGCACTCTCCTAAAAATTTCCTAATAAAACTTTGCCTCATCTTAATTGCTTTGCGCATTTAAATAAATTTATGCTGCAAAGTTTTGACACAAATAAACTTTTAATTTAAACAAAAACACAAAAGCATTTATTTTTTTTCCTTTGTGTTAATTCCCCAAATTAATTTTCTTATTTATGTAATTAAAATGTTCCCATTCCAAGTTGTAAATATTTTTTATATGTTCTCTCCTTTGCGTTCGTTTTGGTTTATTGCTTTAAATTAAAAATAATTTCGTTGATTTTTCCTTGGCTGTGTCATAACGTCTTTATCTTAAGTCGGTTTCACCGCATTTTCTATTTTCCGTGCCTGCTCCTGAGTTTTATTGTTTTCATGACGTCTCTATTACTTCTGGTACGCTGCCGTATCCTCCTTCTTTTGCTGGTTATTAAAACACATTTCCCATTAGCAACCCAATTTCTGGGGATTGCCCTTTAGTCCGGGGAGGGTCAGGCATAGGTGGCGTGGTGAAGTTTCAGTTTGTTCATTTGAAACCATTAATTCATGCAATTTTGCCTCGTTCATATGTCCTTTTTTTTTCTTTTTGCATTTCACTTAAGGAATCCTCAATGGATGTACGATTCTTTTTTGTTTGGCGGAGCTTCTCTGCGCGTTCATTGTGGTTATTTTAGCCGCCGCCCATTGAAACGACTCAAACATTTGCAAATGGACCCACGGTTTTTTTTTTGACGTGTTTTTGTGTTTTGCGTTTTCCTTCTAGGATCGAGGACAACAACAAAAAAACTGACCAAATTCCATTGATTCATTAAAAAGAAGTTAAAGGAAACAAATTGAAGTTTTCTTTATTTTCTACATTCTTTTTAACACTCATTACCCCAACAAAAGAGGGAGCCGGGTAATGAAAGAAGCATTTGTTGCTTAAGAAATGTGTTTTTAATGACAGCTCATTGCGAAGATATCAACGCGTCCACTGTTTCCGCTGCCAAATCATATGACTTGGGACTGAGTCGCATACGAAAGCACGATTTTGTTCATATAGACGGACACCTTACATTGTTGAGGCATGCCACAGGACAATCATTGTATAGTATTGTGGCATAAGGAACTTTCAGATAGTGGTCTTTCATTGTGCAGTACTGAAATAATGAAATATATTTGGTTTGTCATTACGTATGTAACAATGTTAAGTATTACCCTGCGGATCAATAATGTGAGGAAAAGAAAATGCCATTGTATCCTATGGAAGGCCCAAGATAGATCTTCCCAGCGACGAATTCTGTTCTGAATTTAACATTAGCAAGGCCTGATAAGATGGCAACGGGCTGCGCTATACGCGCAATTTATACGATATATGTCAAATTGTTGAGTTATTGGTTGACTGACAGACTGACTCATCACCCGGACTAAGTGACTAAAGCTAGAATTGGGGTATATGTGCGCCATATAGAAAATGTGCGCCAAAAGAAAGGATTTTTTAAAACTCGAATTTTTAGGGATAAAAGCAGGGTAAAAAAATACAAATTTGATACCATCACTCAGCTCAAATGATTGGACCTAGAATTATGAAAATTGGTATCCACATTCCTCTTTTCGAGCAGGCACGCTACAAGAAGGGATTTTTTGGAAATTCATGGCTCCCGGGGGTTACAACAAAGTAAAAAGGAGTATATCTAATAACCATCGTCCAGCTCAAAAACGTAGAATTAGAATGACGGCTTCTTACAGGCTAAACGCGAAATAAGGAAACGGGTTCAAATTTGTCTTCAGAATGGGATCACCGACCAGATCAAACTCTTAAATCTGTAGTTTTAGAAATTGCTGCGCTCACCTTCAATTTTGCGGCATTTACACTTTCAAGAGGTAAAAAAGAATGAAAGTGTATAAAAACTGTACAGCTATCCAGAACGGACAACTGAAGATAAATTCGCATAATTGGGGATGTCCATTTTCAACCTACAGCATAGATGCATCAGGAACCGATTTGTTGAAAAACTCGTACTGTTGTAGAAATTGTAGGAAGGGGGGAAAAATAGCACCATCACCAAACAAAAAAGAAAAAAAAAAACAAACGGAAGCTGAAGTCATTAACTTTCAGCAACATATTCTTCCATTAAGTTATGCGCGCCATGAAGTGAAATTTTTGAGATTTCGTACTTTTAGAGGCAAAGCGGAGAATAAAAAGGTCAAAAATGAAACAAACTCATCAAAAACTGGCTGGAACTGAAAACATCAGTACATTCCTCTTACGTGGTAGTTGGTCAACGTAAGGAGAAATCTTGAAATCAAATATTTTGGGCTAGAAAGAAGGAATAAAAGTCCGCCTGAAGCCAATATTTGTCTTCTATCATAGAATATCATGAAAATTTGAACTTTCGAATTTGAATTGTAAATATATTTAACCAAAATTAAGTTCAAATGTCATGGAATATCATAAAAATTCGAACTTTCGAATTCGAATTGTAAATAAATGGAGCCATAGCTAAGATCGGAATGCTGAAGCTCAAAGAACCAAACTTAAGGAACATTTTCCTCTTGAGGTCCACCAACACCTTAACAACGGTTTTTTTTCGAAAATAACCTTTGCTGAGAAAAACCGCGAACGAGAAAAAGGAAAAAACGATGATATTGCTTGCACTAAAGTGTTGCGGTGATAATAAAATAAGCTATGCTGTCAAAAATTTTAATTGTGAAGAGTTCAACTGGATGTGCGATAAAAAAATATCGCCTTCCTGATCAAAACGATGAAGTGAGAATCTTGAAAATTAACCACAAACTCCTCCTAGGAGCATTTAAAATTGACGTTATATATTTATATATAGTTATATGTATATAAGTATAAAATTGGCTTTAGAATAAGCCTTAGCTCAGTGTAGCGCCTACTATCAAGTCTTCAAATTTCTTTGAAATTCCATACATATTTCTTTGATAATGTTGTTATGGCCAACTTTTATGCAAGAGCCTTTCTGTGGTCTTGGTATATTAGAGTGACACTTTTGTAAATGATGAAAATATTTTTCGAATAACTCTGAAAATATCGTGCAACACTCCCTAAAATCCAGTTGATCACAGACTATACGATATTAAAAGCAATAACTTAGCTGCATTTTCGATGTTGTATTTCCTACGCGAATCAACAGATATTTTAGTCAGCTGCATTTAAAATTGTCTCTCTGAATATAACAATTTTAAGCACAAAAGAAGAAACGATTATTGGCTTGGCAAGGTAGTATTTTATGTTTTGCTATTTTAGAAATGCTTTAGTTTAGCTGATGTTGTGCCGTTGCACAGCTGTCATTTTAAGCATCGGTTTGGAATATGGAAAGTGATGTTACATCCTTCTTCTTGTCCTGATCTGACGCCTAAGGACATTTGTTTATTTCTGAATCTGCAAACGTTTTTGAATGGAATATCCTTCAGTACAGATGAGACATGAAATTCGAGCTGCTGCAGTATATTGCTGGAAATATCACTCATTTTCCCAACCTAGTATAAAAATTGAAAATATAGCATTTACATTGTACATCTTAAAAATTAATTAAAAAATTAAAGTTAATCCAACTTTTCGGTTACAGTGCTATGCAGCTGTTATAAATGGCATTCGGAATTTGTTTTCTAGTAGAACATAAGTCGTATATAAACGGTAACCAAATCCATTGGGGCGGATTAATAATTTGGCAGTAATGTGGTAACACTGTTACCAGCTACTAATGTTAATGCCCGAAATCGTTGAGGCTTAAGCGTCTGTTATGCACTGGCAAAGAAAACAGAAGAAAATTGTTGAAAAGAAACCTCCAATGTTGGTCATCAATGTTCGGAAGAATGAGTAGAAATTTTTTAAAAACACAAAATTGACTTACTTCTTACCGCTAAAACTAGCCGACTTGACGTATAGTTGGCACCAGTATTTGGAAAAAATTATTTTGGTAAAAAGTGACAACCTTATAAAACATGTTTTAAGTTTCAAGGCGCCACGCCAGTTTCAGCCATCAAAAATAAACAATCCCAGTGAAATTTGTGTTTCAATATTACCATTTGAAAGATCTCAGTCCAACCAATATTAAAGCCAAGCTCGATTCTACTCTGGAGAAGTCTGCTCCTTCGTTTATGACTGTAAAATATTGGGTAGTAGAGTTTAAACTAGGCCGTACGAGCTGCCAAGACGAACACCGGCGAATAATTTGTAAGCAAGAAAAAATTGG
The DNA here is from genome assembly GCA_019455685.1 of Philornis downsi. Classification (NCBI taxonomy): domain Eukaryota; kingdom Metazoa; phylum Arthropoda; class Insecta; order Diptera; family Muscidae; genus Philornis; species Philornis downsi. The sequence continues at coordinate 975,202 of JAHXMU010000008.1, forward strand.
TCACGGTTATGTAATTCAATATTACCAACCAATACTAAAGAGGAAATCTGCTCCATCGTCTACGACTGTAAAATGTTGGGTAGCCAAGTTTAAACGAGGCCATACAAGCTACCAAGACGAACACCATAGTGGTCGAAGATTTGTCAACAATGTCTGCGGTTGATGGCTATTTTAGAGTGTTTGACAGTTCTTGCTATAAACAGGGTATGGAAGTCATTGAATATCTGTGGAAAAGTGTATCGAGCTGAAAGGAGATTGTGTTGAAAAATAAAGACAAATTTTGCCGACTTTTTTGTGTCTTCTTTATTAGGCCGGCTAGTTTTGTATACAGTTTTACGCTAAACTTTCCAAAGGCTTGTATTTTACGTTGCTGAGTACCTGTTTTTATTTTCTTTGGAAAATATAAAGTCCAAAACATAAAGCCACCCTAATGTTAATACATTCATTTATTCAAATATCTTTCTAGGACTTTTTCTTATTTTCATTTTTTTTCGTGGTTCGCTTCTTTCATTCATTCTCAGCAGGAAAACTAGCGGCAGTCATTACGGAATGTATTGTATGGCTGATTTTCTTTTTTGCATGGAGCGTTGCCATAAATTGTGGTCTATTTCGACTCTCTGTTGTCATTCGATTCTTCATTGAATATATTTTGCATTTCTTTGCAATGAACTATGCCAGGTTAAATTTTTCCCAAGAGATTCCTGAACGTTTTTTTGATTGTTATTGTTGTATTTAAAAAACAATAAAAATGCAATTATCTATGTAACAACATTTAATAACTTTAAGGTTATAAATAAAACACAACAAACAAAAAGCATTATCTTTGCGCGACATTGAAGGCTTTATTTAGCATAGCTGAAATGATCCCATTTTGGCTAAATATGCACCGTACTGTTCGATAACTTATTAATATCTTCAAGGTAATTTCACAGCTTCTCTGGAGGCCAGCAACTCACCAGCAAAATCATTCGAATATTAAGAAACTGGAAAGTAACATAAGGTGAATACATGCGAACCTCCCAATCAAGCTCCCGGAGCACATTGCGGGTTATTATCGACGTGTGTGGCCTGCTGTCGTTCTGATAGAATAGAATTCCTCTCCAAACTTGCCGCTTTGGGGAGATTGCTTCCTTTAGATGCTTCAGACTGTACAAGACCGAATTACGAGTTTAATTGTAGGGCAGCAGTTCATAGTAGATGATTCCCCGCCAATAATAATAAACGCACAGCAAAACCTTTCTGGCTGTCACCACAATTCAACAATTATTGTTTTTTATGATTAGTTCAGAAGTTCGATTTTGTTGCTATTCAGCAGCGATTGTATCCAGCGATATTCAAGTGGTTGCGAAAGATTTTTGTGAAATGTTTAGCTGCTGGCCAATCGAAACTCTTATGAACATCGGACTTGATGATTTCTTTCAGTTTATCGACATTGTCGACAATTGGTCTTCCATAGCATGGTGCACCTTTGACATCAAATATATCGAAATAAAATGGAAAAAAGCAAAATTGTGCGTGATTGGCTGTTATAGTATGAGAAATATAAACAATATTCACATTTCCAGCCGCCAGGCTTGCCTTTACGCCTTTATTGAAGAAAAGCTGGAAAATATGGTGTATTTTCCCTTAGCCGCTATCCATATTAAAGGCGCTCTCAGCACGAAATCGTATCTATCTTATGCCATCTATCGTAACCCGACCGCCTTTATACTACACGAGACATCGATTACTAAAGCCGTCTATTGGAAATATAATATATTTTTTTACTACACTCGTACCTTATGAATTTCTTTACAATTAGTTTTGCTTATTTCCTGTTTCAATTTTGTTCGTTTGCATTTCAGGCTGCCTTAGGACCCATTGCCTTGGATATGGCTCGTGAGACTAACGCTGATGCGGATGTGATATCATTGGCCAGAAACATTTTAATCATCTCCGTCTTGGCCATTATATTCACTGCACCGCTGGGTGCTATTCTGATGTTGCGTTTAGCTCCGAAATGGCTAAAGCATAGTCCGGATCCCCAATCAAGCGATGACGATGAGTATGACAACAACATTAACCCAAATGATAACGCTCAGCGGGTAATGCCAATTTAAACCGCAATCAATGTCAATTTAATAGGAATCACAAAGAACAAACAAAGCAGCCTCAATACCGCCTCCCCAGCCACCGCTACCAACATAAGTATCAGCAGAAACAACAAAACATTGTGCTTTCACTTCAATATTCATGGAAATGAATTCATGTCTAAGACAAGAAATTTTTGTATTCTTAGCCTAAATGACAATACCGCAGACGATGACTTCTAACTACTCCTCTGGCGGATGACAACTACTCCCTCCCCCTCCTCCTTGATGACTTTTACACGCCGACAGTGCTGATGATGAACATGACATTCAGTCTTCTTTGACTACGGCCAATACAAACAGTACAGCGGAGACGTGTCCTTTGATCAAATGAATAAACAGATTGTGAGAAAAAATGCTAAATAAATGCGATTTAGGCCAAAGTTCGCATAAATAATGTACAAGTTTAAGTGTAACAAAGAAAAGTCTTGGAGATAAAACAAACCACAATTTTGCCACAATATTAAATATTTTACCATTTTAAAGTTTTGCAAGAATCAGAGATATTTTTAAGAATTAATTTCCTTCTGACAATGCTGTTGTGTTGTGTTAAGCATATTTTTAATTGTCTCACTCCTTTGTACTTAAATTAAATGTAATAAAATAGAACAAATTAAACGTAAGCTATTCAATTTCTACAAATAGGAATACCATGTGATTTTATTAACAATTCAATAACTACACTTATTTAGATGAAAATGTAATTTTTAGGTAAATAAATTTTCAACTTTGAACGGCATTTTTTTTTTTAATTTTTGCAAATATAATATTACACAAGGAGAAGCTGTCTATAATGAGTATAACTGAAGTTTCATGTGCAACCACCTATAATTTGTGACCTTTTTGTGCGCATCTAAGACCGAAGAATCTTGCTATACATATGTATCGACATTTGGGAAGAATCATGTTAACTTTCACCAAAAAAAAAAAAAAAAAATCGTCTTTGATAAAACGTTCATGATTTCAACCATACCTTTAAACCTAATTATTAGGTAATTTCACTTAACATAATTAGCGTTACCAAAGTTGAAAAACAAAAATGCTGAATTTTTTCAGCAGCAGTCTTTATATATATGTAATAATAATTTTCACAAGATATATCCAAATTTTACTACTAAGGAGCTACCGAATAAGTATTTTTGACTAAAATATTTATCCTTCATGAAAAATATTTTTATATAAGAAATCCATTATTTCTTCAATAGATGGCTTTAGTAATCTACATCTCGCGTTATATAAATGGGATCAGGTTACGCCGGATATGTTTAGAAAGGTAATATTTTGTACTTAAAAAACTATTCAGACCGATTCATGATTGCTTGGCCCAGTATTGTCAAACATGGACACAACCAAAGTAAAAATACGCCATATTTTAAATGCGAGCCAAGTGGCTGAAAATGTGAATAGTCTTTATGATCCGAACATTCCACAAAAAGAAGATCAGTCTGTGGGCGCCTCACAAGTTAGCATAAAAAATCTTATGGGAGGTGGCTGGCAATGAAAAGTGGGTCAGTTACAACAGCGGCCGTAGTCAAACTGCGGCGAACCGACGCAAACGGTGGCCAATCCAGGATTGACGACCAGAAAGGTTTTACTGTGTATTTGGCGGGATTGGCAGAGAGCTGCTCTTCTACAGCCAATTCAGAGCATTGTAATGATATAAAAGTTTCATCGTTATCATAGGTTTGTGCGAATTTTATTTAAATTTACTTAAAACCGAATATAACACTTGAAGCCGTACTCGCAAATACTATGAGCGGTTGGATCACCGCATTGATTTCCTACAACGGGCCGGCGTTCACATGAGAGGTACGAGGTGTGCTCGAAAAATAAGGTAAGTTTTAATTTTTCCCAAAAAATATTTATTTATTCATCAATTTCAATTTTATTTCCTTCAAAGTAATCCCCTCAGGTATAATACACTTGTGGTAGCGTTTTTTCCAATCCTCGAAGCAGTTCTGATATGCACTTTTTGGTATGTTCTTGAGCTGTTTCAGCGATTCGGTTTTTATCTCCTTTAATCGTCGCAAAACGCTGTCATTTCATGGGCCTCTTCATTCTTGGGAACAGGAAAAAGTCGGAGAGGGCCAAATCTGGTGTACACGGTGGCCGAGGCATGATAAGGGGGTTGTTTTTGGCCAAATAAACAAAGATGAGTGAGCATGATGCAAAAGCCATTAATTTTTTTTTCCACAATTCCGGGCGTTTTTCTCGTATTGCCTCACGCAAACGGCGCATCACTTCAAGGTAACAATCCTTTGTTACCGTACGATCTTGTGGTAAGAACTCCTGATGCACTACGCCAAGGTAATAAAAGAAAACAGAGAGCAAAACCTTGACATTTGATCGAACTTGGCGTGTTTTTCTTTGGTCTTGGCTCTCCTGGACTCTTCCATTAGGACGATTGGGCTTTGGTTTCGATGTCATAACCATACAGATATGAACCTTTTAAGCAAATCTAGAATATCGTTGACGTCATTCGACAACTCTTGAGCGATGCTCATGCGACGTTCTTTTTGCTCAAAATTCAACAATTTTGAAAAAACTTCGCCGCCACATGCTTCATGCCCAAAATTTCTGAAAAGATTGCATGGCATTAGCCAACCGATATGCCGACATCCTCAGCAACTTCTCTATTTGCGATTCGACGATTATGCATAACAATTTTCTTCACTTTTTCAACATTTTCATCGGTTGTTGATGTGCTGGGACGTCCAGAGCGAGCGCCGAAGCTTGTCTTGAGGTCAATTTTTCACAGCAAAAATCATTCACCACACACAGAAATACGTGGTATTAAGAATCTCCCAAACAAGCTCCCGTAGCTTCTAGTGAGTAACGCTCGATGTGGCTTTGGATCGCTTTGATGGAATACAATACCCCCTATTCTATTGTTCAAAACTTGAATTTCTACACTCAAAAAAATAAATAAATAAAGAGAAGAAAATAAATAAATAAAATAATAATAATAAAACCCCGCACTATGTTTAGGTTGAAAACGTATGGTATACCAAATATACTCAATACTAGTAAATTTTACTTGAAACGGGCAAGTAAAACTTAAAATGACTGAATTTTACTTAACTTGAAAAGTACTTGAAAATAGTACCGTACAAAAAATTAATATGCAAACTTTCTATATGGAGGTCAAAACCAAATCAAATTGGTTAAAATTAATCTACTCGTATATATGGCGCCAATGGAGGTACATCAGCGAATTGCAGATGGGAGTTCGGTGCAGGAGGTTTTTTTTTTGCTTTAATTCCTATGGCGCCACACATGGAGCTTCTGTTTGTATCCAACCGCATTAAAGTTGTTGCAAACCCTTATTTATGCAATGCTTAGATCCTGAGCAATCGAAAAAGTACTACATAATGGCCAGACTTGATGATTTCTACCGTTTTATAGACATTTTGGATAATTTTCATTCCACAGCGTAGTACATTTTTGACGTCAAAATTACAGCAACGGGATTGGAAAAGCCTGAGAGGCTTTTTGAATACAAAATCTTATATTTCTAACGCCATCTAGCGTAACCCGATCTTACCCGTACAAATGGAGATCGCTAAAGCCATCTATTGCAAAAACTATGAATTTCTTTTTACTATAACTTATAAAATTAATTTTATCAACAATTTTATAAAATTCATTGTATCGATGTTTAGTTATAAAACTTTATAAAAAAAATTTCTGATCTTACCATGGAAAAAACGTCGAGTACATTTAGAATGTAGATTGCAGAAATCTGAAAATGGAGAAATTACTGTTAATGTCTGTTTACAAAATTGGAGGAAGCATAAGATAATGTTTTTATTAACATGTATTTATTGGTCAAGAATTTGGGAAATCTGGCTGTACGAATGACTTTGATACAATAATCGATATTTCTTTTAAGTGGCGCGTGATTGTTGGCGCTTCGGGTGGTTGAGTAATCGTTAAAACTATAAACCGTCTTAAAAATTGACATTTGCAAATTATCATCAAACTGTAGCAGCAGAAAACTCCCCTGCTGAAGAAAAGCTCTCCCATATTTCAATCCTTGAACGTTATGGAAATAGTAAGAATTTAAAATTTTCTTATATATGATATTTTTAAGATAAACCAGAAGGAAAAGGGTAGTAAATACAACAGATTACAACTACTTAAAATTATGCTGAATAAAACTATAACAAATGGACAAACGCCAAAAGTTTGTCCCAGTGGGAGATTATTTGCGCTCCACCAAAGATTGTGACTGACAATTTCATAGAAAGGCGGTTCGTTGAAAGGCAATTTAACGTTACTAAAACGATTTCTTCTCGTTCAGTGGCTCATTTTTCTAATAACCGCACTTATAGACAGATAGGTGTCATCTAAAAATAAATGAACTGATTCCTTTAAGTGTCTGTTAGCTATGTACGATAAGTAGTTTGATCAAACGTCGTCAGCCATATTTTATTAATCTTAACTGATTAATCAAGAAATCTGAGAAATTGAGAAGAAAAGAAAAATACACAAGGGCATTATATATTATTATTTTTAATAAATATATTTTTTTTTGTTTTTGAATTTTGGATTTATTGCAATCTGTCCTTGGACATTCATTAATATTTACGTTGGCCTACATACTACTTATATACTAAAATTTTATTTTTATTCGGAAACACTTCCTTGAGTGTCCCTACAGCTATATTCGTCCTGAGTAGCCAGGTCCTGTGTGGTTCTCCTCCTTAGTCTGGTAAATAATGGCGTTTCGTCCATCAGATTGGACGTCAGCTGATTCGGATGTTGTTGCATACGATTCATGTATCTAGCGGAGTATTTTTGGACTTCTTCCTTAATGAAGGGTGTTTTCAATTCTCTATGCAACTGTTTGTTCAAGAAGTATCTGGGTGCACCGGTAATGGTTCGCAGTACTTTGGATTGAAAGCGTTGCAATATTTCAAGGTTAGAGTTTGCTGCAGTTCCCCATAACTGGATTCCATATGTCCATACGGGCTTTAAAACGCATTTATAGATTTTTAATTTGTTATCTAGGGATAATTTGGATTTGCCATTCAAAAGCCAATTTAAGGGTCTTAGTTTGAGCCCCAAGGCCAGTCTTTTTGTAAATATATGCTTTCTCCAAGTCAGTGTTCTGTCCAAATAAATGCCTAGATACTATGCATCATTTGCTTGAGGTATTTCAATATTATTAATAGACACGGGAGGGCAACATCCTCTCCGAAGTGTAAACGTTACCTGAACCGATTTCGTTTCGTTTGCGTTTATTTTGCAATTTTCTAGATGCTTGACCCGGGTTGACGTCAGTGGCAAGAACAGCTGTATCGTCTGCAAACGTTCCGATAAGAGTCCCTCCTTCTGTGGGTAGATCCGAAGTGAAAATCAGATATAAGGTAGGACCAATAATGCTGCCCTGAGGTACTCCCGCATGCGATTTAATAATAAATATAAAAAAAATATAATGTGTTGCAAAATACAAAAATTCGAAATACGAGAGTAGAGTATTCAGTTATTTAAAATTTGTTATTCAATTGTTAAAAAATTCATCATGTATTTAGAACAATCGAAATAGTGATTAATCGACCAGTCGTAAATATGATTAATGCAAATTTATGTTTATCTATAAATAAATCAATTACTTAATTATAGGTAGTTAATCGCTAGCCTCCAGTATCTATAAACATTATTTTGTTTGTTGTTTTTATTTAACGAGTAAATTGAAAAAAGTTTAAAGAAATATGTAAAAATTCTGAATCTTTCAGAGATTGAAAATGGAAAGAGAAAGTTTTTGACACGTTCTCTAATCTGGAGATGTGTCGAGACATCGTCCACGACATCGTCGGTTCATTGATTCAGTAAGAAAAACTTTGCTCATTCAAGGACTAAACTCACTTCTAGAAAATTGCTACTTCCTAAACTTCACTACTTACGATCAGTTTACAGTGAAAAATTATAGTTACAAGATAAAGTTCGAGCAATTCTCAATGGCATTGCAATAATTTTTGGTGTGATTATTGACAAGCATAATAAAAATTTCAGTCATAGTACATACATATATGTCAGAATCAAACTTGTACCACAGCCACTTACGTGGCGTAAATCTGATAAATCGACGCTGTGGGCACCTGCCATCTTATCATTTCTGCCAATAATTGCATTTGTCCACTTATGTAAGTTACATCAACCAACCGTCAGTGTAAACTTCAGCCGAATCCCCTCGTATTAATTGTAATTTATTTCTTATTATTGTGAGAATCATACAAACACTGATGTATAAACTGAGGAAGAGATAATTGAAACAACAGAAAAATAAGGATGCCTCTAGAAAATTAGAAAAAAAAACAAATTAGACTGTCAACAGTGAACACTCTGGAGAAAGTGAGGAATACCGAGGCAAAATCTATTAAAAGTACAACAAACACTGGCATAAACAAAATTTTATGAATTGTATTTACATGTACACGAATTAGGCGTTGAAGTTACTTCTTTGAATTTTTTATGACTTCGCCGCTAGTCGCAGACTAGGCAGCAAATGAAAGTAGCCTTTTTTGCGTAATTTCCTTCGTTTCGCCTTCTGACACTTGTGAGTGCTTCATTTTTGTTTTTATATCATTTGTTTGTAATGCCTGTAAGGATAACAATGGTAGCTGTACAACTCAAATAATCAATGGAAATAAAGTGTTTGTAATGATGAAAGGGATCTAATAGGTGTTGCCGATTCTGAGTGAAATTGGATCGATGTGCCTGGTCATTGCGCTCTTGAAATTGACTACAAATTGTCGTTTGTTCTTTTTTTGTATTGCCTTTACTTTTTTTGGGATTTAAGGTAACTTTGTCGTTAAAAATTATAATATTGGGACACGAATGCTTATGAAAACGAAATGGGGTATTAGAGCCAATTAAAAATTGAAAACTTTGTCAATTTAAATTTTGTCAATTTTAAATTTAAAAACGAAATGGGCTATTAGAGCCAATTAAAAATTGAAAACTTTGTCAATTTACATTGTCCTGTAGTAACGCTAGAAGAAATATTCAATTTTTCGCAAACCAAATTCAATCCAAATCAATAAACAGGTTGTATTATTTAAAGATGAGAGATTAACTTGCAAATGTATGCTGAAATGAAAATACAGGAGTAGGCGCTCGAAATGTAACCACCTTCATGCTTCTGTAGCAACCACACGGCTAATGACAGCGTGCTCATTTTTTGGTAAACATTAGTTTGTTATATTGTTTACAAGCTTACGTAAGCATATCGTTTTACGTCGCAGTTAAAAAAGTAACCGAAATGGAATTCAAAAGAAACAGTGTTACTGCTTTGTATTTTGCTGGAAAATTGCAACTAGCCATTATTAATTAAATAAGATGGATCATCAATATCGGACCATTATACTGGTACCAATAGCATCAAGAAACGCCCTGGTGGGAGACATGTGAAGGATAGAATTCAACGATAAATTCAAGATAAAGCGCAATTCAATTGACGAAAAATTTTAATGTGTCTGCTCATAGCAGGGTCCGCAAATCTAAAAATTAACTCCTATTAAAGGCCTACAAAATACAAAAGTGCAACGTTTAACACTTGCAAAAAATTCAGTTCGCCTAGTAAAAACAAAGGTGTTAAAACACTAGCGCTTTGGGAAGCTTAAAATTTTGATCTTTTTTTGATGAAAAAATGCTTACGATTCAGTAATATGTAAACAAACAAAACGGAAGTGTATGGTTAAGTCACAAATAAATTTAGGCCAACTGAACTGCTCTGTGAAAGAAAGAACCTGTCACAAGACTCTCGACACTTGTTGTCACTGAACAAAAGTTATGAACGACGCTTTGTTACTTTAATTATTCGGTAAAATCCGTGAAATCCACAGTTTTTTTTTTACAAAAAAATCGTTCCCAGCTTCATTTATTCACAACAATGATCACCCTATACCCCGAACTTTAACTTAATGGAATTTTCCATATGGTCATTTTTCTGGAGGACAAATTATCAAATAAAAAAATATAAGATGGTACATCGGACAAAAATAAATCAGTACAAATAAAAAAAATCGAAATTCACAAAATTACAGCAATTGTAATAGGTATCACTTCGAGGGCCGACCTCTACAGAAAATTAAGTGGAAATTTTCTACGGAGTAAACCTAAATACTGTACAGGTATAGACAAAAAAATTGTCGCGTTCCTTGGTCTAAAGAAATTTACAACAAATGCAGTTGCTGTGATTCAAAGTACGACTATAAAATTGCGGCAGACGTGATGAATTCTGAATCTCTACTTATGAGTGCAAAAGTTGTCCGCGGCTGCGTCTTAAAATGTCCATTCGGAAGGTCCAATTTTTCGTCACTTTTTCGAGCATTTCGACCTGTATTCTACGAATAACGCGTGTTATGTTATCCTGTAAGGCTTCAATAGTGTTCGACTTGTCCACATAGACTAACGACTTGACATAACCCCACAAGAAATAATCAAGAGGCGTTAAATCGCAAAATCTTAGAGGCCAAATCACAGTGCCAAATCAAGAGATTAGCTGCTCACCATGAATTTGGTGAGCTCCATTGTTTCAGGGGCAGTGTGGCATGTTGCATTGTTCTGATGAAACCACATGTCAACCAAGTTCAACTCAGCCAATTGGTTGCCGTTACCGCCGTTGACAGTAACGTTTCTTCCATGGTTGTCTTTGAAGAAAAATGGACCGATGATGCCACCAGCCCATAAGCCACAGCAGACTCGTTTTTTTCGGGATGCATAGGTAACTCATGTATATGTATGGCATGTGGATGTTCATCACTCCAGATGCGACAGCTTTGCTTGTTTACGTATCCGTCCAGCAAGAAATGAGTCTCATCGCTGAACACAATTTTTCGATAAAACAGCGGATTTTCATTGAGCTTTTGTAAGGCCCATTCACTCGCCATTCTATGATGAAATGGCAGAGTATACTGTACACTTTTCACTTTCACAGATGACGTTTGGACGCCATTACCAACCAGTGCTGCTAACCTGAAAATTTTAAATTTAAAAAAATCACCCTATATATAGAAAATGAACAGAAATTATAACACATAAGGGAAATTGGCTATTGTGGTTGAAAATGTTCAATGAAATATCTTAATTCAATGATCATATGTTGTCAATTTAAAAACACCGATGTGGTTATATTTTACTTATCTAAATTAAACATATTAGTTTGTTATATTTTTATTTCAATCTTTTTGGTTGCTTTTATTTATTTGTTGATTTTTGCGTATTGCAACAGTTGCTTTGTTGCGGACCATAACTTAACTAAATCTAAAAACTTATAATTATTGAAATCCACCTTAACGCTTCTTGCTCGCTGTCTTAGAATTTGCAACGTTTGCATTTTCGAAGTGCAAGCGTCGGTGTTCACTTGAGTTGGACGTAGCTTGGCGAATTCGATCCGCAGATGCTACTATTGCAGACGCATTGTCAGCAATTCTTCTTGTGAATAAATCGTCGCAAGAGTTACGTGATAACTTATATAAAGGCTTGGTGGTATATATGCAGCTCTTGTCCATGGTTTAGTAAAATGCAATAGTAATACAAACTTTACATATTTTACATGGAGCAGTGACAGAAATTTATTAAGGAATCTATTCAAAAATTATTTTTTAGTTGCATTGCGAGGTGGTCACGGTTGATGCATTATTAACTTACCATTGTTTAATTATAACTTATCATTACCATAAAAAGTTAGAAACTAGCCAGTGAATTATTAAGGGCATTTCTGTTACCATGTTAAGAAGAATTGAGACGGTGTCAGAAAAAGTGAGTCTGGCGTCACACGGTGACAAAATGAAAGTACGTGTTTCGCCGTATTGGGCGCCATGTGCTGTATATTCTGAATAATGATGTAAGTAATGAGTCAGCTCTGAAATTCTTCTAAAAAATATATGTTGTAATATGAGTACAAAAAAAATTTATCATTTTCGTATGACAATGAAGGTTTTATTTACTACAGTTAGAATGGCCCGACTCAGGTAAAATATGCACCATTTTATTCGATAACTTGTTTCCAATTTGAAACTGATTCCATTATGCGTCTCTGACAGAAACCTAGTCCCTAGCTGCCCACGACCTTCCACCAGCAGTTACCATTTGCTTTAAAGATGCATCAATTTTTTTGCAGATATAACAGCGATTCATAGATGGTTATTTGACGTTTGAGAGTTTTTTTTGCGTTAACTTCTATCGCACATATACATTGAACTTCTTTTTGTATTCAGCCGTATTCAAGTGACTCTAAACGTTTTTTTTTTCAGGTAATGAACAATCTTTTTTCTGGTGCTGGGAAAAACAATACTGGCACAAACAGTGAAATTTGTTCAAGTACGAAATTTTATCTTTCCAATGCCATTTATAGTAACCTGATCGCACTTTTACAATGCGAGATGCAGATTACTAAAGCCTTCTATTGGAAAAAAAAAATTGCAACTTTTTTGCAATATCTTAAACATGAATGTTTTGCAAACTGGATCAATGTACAGAAATCTGAGTATATTTCTTTTCTACTTAAAACACTTGAATAAGTGATGAAAAAGTAAATTATGCACATTTTTGATATTTGTCTATATGTGTCTTTGCCAAAGTGGTACCCTGTATCTAAATATTGTGGAAATTAACCATCATTTGCAAAGATTGCTGTATGGACTAGAACAACGCTCAACGTTTATTAGACGTTCGAGCATTCTATCCAAAAAAAGTACGGAATTTCATTAACAAGACATTTACAACGATACCTTTAAAAGTATAAAAAATTTGTTTACTGAATTAATTTAAAAAAGCAGCACATCTGGCTTCGACTGACTGACTTAAAGATTAACAACACGCAACTCAGTTGTCTCTTAAACATCACAATCTCAAAAGCATTACATACCCGGCGAAAGCGTCCTCTCTTTATTGAATTAATATAAACAAAATATTTCGAATTTTATTACAACTAAAACAAACTTTTGACAGCTGTTGATGTGAAATGATAACAATTCGAAGAAAAAAACGTACGAACAAAAACAATTACAAACAACAATATTATGAATTTATGTCTTTGTGCGGATATACATACGAATAAAGCAAAAAAAAGGAAACGGAAACAAAATTCAAGTAGTGTTTACGATTATTGCTGTTTGACGGATGTTGAAGTTTCTCAATTCCGGTTTTTCTCTTGTTGCTACAAAAATGGCATCCTAAGGCGTTTTTCGTACGCACACAAACAAACGTTTGCTGGGGCAAAATTTAGCATTATAAACTTTTGTTACAAAAATTCATTTAAAAGTTATTAAGGCTAAGGATTTTGTAGTTAAATATCAATATCATTTCGAAGGCATTATCGGGGGGTAATGGCAATAACAATAATAATGAGAATAAACGCTGCCAACAAATTGGGATAAATGATATAGGAAAATGGCGAGACCGTAATTAGTATCAATTTCAAGTTTGCTCCCAATGCCGACGGTAAAGCAAAGGACTGCATTGGCGATGACTATAATGATGACGATGATGTATTAACTGAGATTAGAAACTTTAATGAAACTTTTTCAACAGCAATTTAAAACATTTTTCATAATCACCGCTAACCTTTTGTTGCTGTCAAGATACCCCAATTTTTTTCGTTCGTAATTTCAGGGAAATATAAATCCTTTCATTATTAACATTTTAATGATGTCGCCTTTAATTTTGATGTAGTCCTTTTTCCACCTATTACACTCTTTCTCTCCTCGAACCGCTACGTAACAGGGAAAGCTTAGTTATGACATGAATTCATTTCGTTCGGTTTGCAGTGTCAGTGAGATCCACGTTCGCTGTACTCATTGGCATTATTTTGTCGGTTTTTGCAGTGGTATCATATGTTCTGTCTGTGGCATTAATGTTGCAAATCAGCTTAAAATCTACAGAGGCATAAATGCAATTTAGGAGAAATGTCGCTTGGCATCATCCTCCACTTCCTTTCCCCTAGGCCAAAAATACAAAAGATCATTTAGACTGTCGCTGTAGGTAAGCTTTTATGTAAGTGTGAAGTTACAGGAGAGGTTCAAGAGGCGCCACTAGAAGCATTGTATATTCAAATTGAGACATACGAGCAGAGGCATACGAGTAGACTCATCTTCATTACAGGTAAATGTTGTGTTATTGGCAAAAAGTGTACTCGTATGCTAGATAAATGTGTACAAAAATGGTAAACGTTCTCATGACATTAATGAAAATAACTATTAAATTCTAACATAATCGGAGTATATATTGGTTCTTCACATACAGAAAATAAGTTGAGACGCGGCAATTAAATATATTATAAGAATTTCTTTAAACTGACCGAGTAGGTTTGGGTTGTTCCATAGAACAAAAATGAGCATGGGCTAATTATGAAAGTAATTCATGAAATTGAACATTCATATTTTTATAAGACATTCCTAGTCATACTATTTGATTAGTACCATAGGAAGAGTCCTCACTGTAGTTCAGTTTACATGCTATATTGGCTTACATGTGGGACGTTCTACACGAAATTCTTTTCAACATATGGATGTAAATTAGCAATATGCTAAAAAAACTACAAAAAATTACAGCTTTTATTCGTAGTAAAATAAGGGCAAGATTTTGAAAAATATGAGAAAAATTTTGGGTGTCTGCATCACTATTTTTCTAATCGAGGAAATTTGTCACGTAAGGGTAACAAACCATTTTTTCGGAATTTAAATATTTTACAACAGACAAAAAAAAAATCAACAGTAATTCGGATATGTACGGTCAACAATTGTCTGACAGAAAAATTACGCAGAAGCGGCCAGTTACCTCTCCAAGCGACATAAATTTGTTTTCCATCAAAATAACATCACACCACACCACAGAGGTGTGCGTACTGTAGAGAGAACATCTAGGTCTGGGCTCTAAAGGATAAAATGTTCGACTAGTAGGCCCAAGCAGATTTTTCTCGCTTTTCCTCTAAGGGCCATACACATCTACAGTGAATCTCTAGAACATCCAGTAGCTCGGTTCTTATGCACGTACCTGATTACCACATGTTCCTGTCTGTGTTAAGTCCTAGTTTTTTGTCAATAGGGACGAGGGTTTCTATGAGACAGGCGTAATGGAATTACCTTCAAAATGACAGTAAACAAAACAGTGCATATACAGGGTGTCCGTCGGGAGGGTATACTACCTTGTTTGTTTATAATTTTTGATTAAATAATAGAGAATGGATCTTATATTGATAAATGTATTATTTAATGTCGGCAATTATGTATGGAATATAATATCAGATAAATGTCCGCCTCCGTTAGTCTCACAAATGCGAGCCTTTTTGAGCACATTTTTCATTACATTCTCACACATTTCACGCGGTATTTCATTAATTTCATCACGAATGTTTTGTTTGAGTTGCTCAAGCGTTTCTGGTTTGTTTGCATAAACCTTGCTTTTCAGATATCCCCACAAAAAGAAGTCCGGAGCAGCCGAATCATGCGACCGTGGAGACCAATCAACATCCCCATTTCAAGAAATAACTTGTTGTGGAAAGAGGTCTCGCAGTAATTACAATGAAATCCTGACTGTATGCGATGTGACAACGTCTTGTTGATACCACATGTTAATCAAGCCCACAGCATGCAGTTGTGGCGTTAAAAAGTTGTCAATCATATCACGATATCGCCCACCATTGGCAATTACCGTTACGCCGTTTTCAGTTTCAAAGGAGTAAGGTCCAATCATTCTTCCTGACCAAATTGCACACCGGACTGTCACTTTTAATGGATGCAAAGGTGACTGATGAATAATTTTAGTGGTTTCCATTGCCCACAACCGAAATCCATTGAAATGAAAATGTGCCTCGTCACTCATTATGTACGGCGGCGTGAATGGTCTTGTGGAAGAAGCTCTTGCGTCAACTGAATCTTAAATGGAAACAAATGCAAATCATTGTGCAAAATTGTGGTCAAAGTTGTTCTTCGAAGACCAAGCTCCAGAGCACGGCGTCGAATTGAGGTTGATGGATTGTTTTGAGCACTTTCTTGAGCAGCAGTAATGTTTTCAGTCGTTCTTGCAATACGTTGTGGTCCACGCTTGGCCCTATCAGCTGCAGACCCTCTTTCTTCGAAATCATTGACTACACGATAAAAATGCGTCTTGTTGGCACGTTGTATCTCCCAAAAATATCATGTAACTTTCTCATCGTCACCGTAATCGACGAATGATTTTGACAACATGTTTTAACGATTACAAAACGTTGGTTTACCGAATATTTTTCCATAATAAATTTGCCACACCTCTACTTCACGACTGCAAAATCTGAACTGTCAAGTTTAACGTTTACCAAAATAGCGGCAAAAAAAGTAGTATACCTTCCCGACGGACACCCTGTACTTTTAACAAAATGAGAAGACGATGTAAATCGGTCACTTTTTAAGATAGTCGAAACATTGGAAAATAAGAACTTCACAAATTGTTGATACGAGTACGAGGTGTGATAAAAAAATAACCGTTATTTTCAAATTTCGTGGGTTACGTATGTTCGATTTTCGCATTTTTTTCTGTTGTGCTGGTACGCATGTCTGTTATATACCTATATGTTGATAATATCAGCCATTTTGGATTGTCAATTTGACAGATAAAGTGGTTAGTCGTGTTTTGGTGTGCTCTTCGTTTTCTTACTATTTGAAAAAAATAGATCAAAGAAACCGTATTAAGTTTTGTGTAAAAAATGAAATTAAATGTCCAAGGACATTTGAAATGTTAACTGTGGCGTTTGGCGAGTCTACTATGAGCAGTTCAATTGTGGTATAACCGGTTTAATAAAGGCCGAGAAGATATCAATGACGGTGCTCGTCCTGGTCGCCCGAGCACGTCAACAACCGATAAAAACATTGAAGCAGTGAAGAAAATGATTTTGGATAAGCGTCGAATCACTATTAAAAATGTTGCTGATGATGTTAGCATATCGTTCGGCTCATGACAAGTAATTTTTGCGGATGTTTTAGGCATGAAACGTGCGGCAGCGAAGATTGTTACAAAATTGCTAAATTATGAGCAAAAACAATGTCGCATGGACATCGCTCAAGGGCTGTTGAACGTCGTCAACTACGATCTAGATTTCCTCAAAAAGGTCATAACTGGTGACGAGTCTTGGGTGTATGGCTATGACATTGAAACCAAAGCCCAATCATCCCAATGGAAGCGTCCAGAAGCGTCCAAGACCGAAAAAAGCACGTCATGTAAAGGTTTTACTCACAGTTTTCTTCATCATAAATTCTTGCCACAAGGTCGTACGGTCAATAAGGAATACAACCTTGAAGTTATGCGCCGTTTGCGCGAAGCAATTCGTCAGAAATTCCACAGAATTGTGAAAAAATCAATCATGGATTTTGCAGCATGATAACTTACCAGCTCACACATCGATGCTTGTGCGTGAGTTTTTGACCAGGATTTAACGAATTGGAGAAACTTGTGTTGAAGAATCTGGTAGAGTATATAAATATTATATTAATATATTAATGTATTATATTAACCCGTTCCCGATATTTCAAGTAATTTCTAGGACATTCCCTTACAGTACATAATATTCTATAGTTGCAAAATTAGAACCATTTTCGACTTTTCGAATTAATGAACATTTCAAAAACACTCCCAAATCTGGACACCACGAGATAACCATAGCCTGTTCCAACATAATGCATTGCAACGACACAAAACATTTCATCTGATATTTTTCACTTATAGTACCGCCAAGTTACGAATTTTTATAATACAAACATATTGAACGTCCACTTCCAGCGTTTGCGAATCGTGATGTATTTACAAACTGACAGTATCGTTAATTCGAAAGCAGACAGTTGCGAAACATCAAAAATATGGGGATATAATGGTATGATCCAAATAGAATAGAAAAATTGGGCTGTGTTCCATCTGGCAGAAACTGGGTATCTTAATGACTACAATGCTACTCGGTTTAGAGAAGGAGTGGTCGAAGAATTTGAATTATTTTTTGCAGTCATCTAACTAAATATTCATTTGTGATAATAACAAGAGCAACTTTTATCGCTTTTCACAGAGTTTACACTCTGATTCTGAAATAGGACATGAATCATTGCGACAACCAAGTTTTGAAGATAGAATATGTGGCACTTACTGATTATGAGCGATAATTAAAGTAACAGCAACTGTTGTTAGGTGTACATTAGTTAAATCTTATGCGAATTGACTCATATATGTGCTTGATGCGCATTTATAATTGATGGAGATATATACGAAACGCTAGCCGGCAAAAAATCTAATTAAAATAGGATTATAATGCAAGCGAACGATTTTCTTCCTCAAAATGCAGTTGTTACTTCCAAAATTCTACGTTGAGAAAATGTTGCTTTTTGGTATCTTATAGTGAGTCTGGCGTGGCAAGACTACACACTTTTTTTTAATGTTAGTTTAAAAAAACAGGTTTATGCAATGCTCTCTAATAGTTTAATAATTAAAACTGTTAATTTTAATGGTTTAATATTAAAATGTTTGTATTCGTCCTAATGTTCGGTTTCAATGGCTTTGCGAGTGCAATATTCAAACTCAAAATAATTTGAAACAACCTTTCTGATTTAAAATGTAGTCGACCGTTAATTATGAAAATGTTTTTGTGAAGCTGGCGATCCTGTCTCTCAGAACTGAATACATATATCGAATATATATTTAGCCGCTTTCTATCAAGCTATTCTTTGCTTCGTATTCACCTAATGTTTTGGGTAGCTCTACTCTGGGGAATAAATTATTTCTATCCTAAACACATGTTTTTGCGTCATTTTTAAATATGTTTTCAAAATGGATATCTTAGGTCTCACATGCTAAAGGAAAATGATAATGCCAACTATGCATCCAGTTATAATAATAACAGATTATTTCTAACTCCTAAGCCCTTTGTGCTAAGTTTGACCTTTTGTATGGTCAAAAACTCGAAACGTCGAGAAAATAAAAAATTGCCAACGTTCCTTATAAATAAAATTATTATGGTTAAGGGCTGGTAAAAAATTGCAAACATTTCTAATATTTCTTAAATTTTTTTTAAAGATTTCTTCAATCTTTTTCATTTGATAGCCTTTCATAGCAAACTAAATCAATTTTTTATGATTTAAAACTCAGTTTATTTGGAAATTTCAACATTGGAAATGTTTACGAAACTATGCATGGATTGGTGAAAATAACCATTTTCCGTCTTTTCGGAATTTTTACACTGAGAAAAACCATTTACAATACTATAAAATTCTTGCAGTTGGAATTTCGACAAGTTATCATTTTCTCTACAATAATGCACGTACTACCCTGTCCAAAAACCGAGACCAGTTTTTAATTTAAATTATCTGCATAATTTAATCTAATCTGGCCGAATCGAGTATGACAGATATTACATTATAAATGTCATTGGTGTCAGGAATTCGCTAGTTTTTGTATGATGCAAAAAGTGCTATTTTTGTGATTTTGTTGATAATTTGCAATTTTGTTGAGCAAAGAGATTGCATTGAATTTTGTTTAGGAAACGAAATTTATGTTTAGAATATTGCAGAAAGTATTCGTTGAACAGACTTTGTCGAAAAGAAATGGCCACTTTCAGCCTCCAGAGATGATGATTAAGTCTTCTAATTTAGATATTTGGTATTTAAAATCCGCCGATTAACAATTAGAGATCTTGTTGAAGATATTTACATTTTAAACTTATCTGTCACCTCCACTTTAAAAGCCATTTTGGGCCTCAGAAGCGTCAAATCCCATATAGGCACAAAAATAACACTCAATTTTTCCCCCCAAAAACACACACACGATACGTGCTAAATGTGAAGAGATGTTGTCTGGCGACCAGCACGTTATGCGACGCATTAATATGAGAGGTGAAATTTGGATCCAGTGATACAATAAGTCCGAAAAGGTCGTGTCAAAATCGCTCAAAGGTCAAGGCTATATTGATTCTTTTCATCGGTTATCGTGGTATTTTATGGTGAATTTTTAGCTTGTTTTCCATCTAATATCGCTTCATATATACTGTATTTGTCTGATTTAGCACCGTGTTACTTAGTGTTATTGCCTAATGCCGGGGACACAATTTTCAGTCGATTAAAGGCATACAACGTGAATTACAGTGCGATCTCAAGGCCGCACAGGAAGGTGACTAATTGGCATGCATAGAGAATTGGACGATATGTTGGTATTGTGGTCAATGGGAATATCTTGAAGACTATGAAATAAATTTAGGCAATTTAAAACGGATTTTTTTTAATTAATGAAAAATTTGAATAATAACCGATTTTATGGCGACACTAGTATGTCCTGCTTACAAATATGGACCAAATTTCGGACATAATGTTAGATTAATATATGATCAATAAATGCTAAAAATGGCTAAAAATTATCAACATTTTGACATACTCCCATACACATTTTTCTCAAATTCTTGGATTGAATATGCAGATAAATTCATTGAATTTGGGCGCAATTAGTATCTGTATGGAAGATATGATAAAACGTGGTCCGAATTCAAGCTATTTGCTATTTGTATTGGAGTTGAAAACCGCCGGTCTGGCAACGCTGTTAAATACCTGTCATCTGAAGTGTTATTTATTTAGTGAAGGGTTTTGCCATTTACGAATATGGTTCGTTTAACAACCGAAGAACGTAGGCTTTCAATCGAACAACATTTGCTTCAGCGATGAAGCTCATTTCTCACTCGGTGCAAAATGCTCCCATATGGGGTTCGGAGAACCCAGAAATGATTGTGGAAAAGCCATTGCATCCGGAAAAATAACTGCTTACTGTACGTCATGGTCTGGAGGTGCCGTATTTTTGTTTTTTTTTTTTTTTTTTTTTTTTTGAAAACAACATCAAAAGGATTCACTGTTGCAACTAATCCAGAGACGGTCATTTAAATGACACTGCATTTTTTATTGTATATGGTGGCGCATAACTAGCGCTAAGATTTGATCAGTGAGTACATTTTTTGTTTAGGTCTTTTTTTTGGTCTCTTTACAGAATTAATTAAATAATACTTGGGAAATTTATGACGCAAAGGCTCACCACAGAACAAAGAAACAAAGTTGTTCAATTTTACTTTGAAAGTCAGCATTCGATTATTCAGATCATATCAAAATTTCTTTCATGTTCGAAATTCTCCTAGCGCTCCAACAATTTACCGATTGGTTTAGCGTTTTAGGCAACAACAATCTGTCTGTGATCTTTCGCGTGCTGGAAGACCCCGTGCAGTTCGAAATGAAGTGACCATTGCTCGAGTGCAAGCAAGTATTGAGGAAAACCCCGAAACTGCCACCAAGCAACATTCTCAGCAGTTAGAGATGTCTAGGCGGTCTTTGCAAAGAATTTTACATACGTTACATCTTTTCCCATATAAGATGCAATTGGTTCACGAGTTAAAATCAAATGATGCACAAGAACGCATTCAATATAGTCGCCGTTAATGTTACTTATGCGCTACCCATTATATTTGCTATTACTTTACTGTATTCAAAATATTAAAAAATTGAAAATATACTTTTTATTTAATTTATGCTTTAACATTGGAAGAGCTGTAATTGAACTACAAGAACAAAAACGGATGTTGGGAACAAAATTGTGCTTCCATTTATCTGAACACATATTTACATATAAATTGGTTCAAAATTTTGGAATACAAGTTAACTTATCCAAAATCAGAGGAGTCAGATTCTTATAATGCTATATACTCGTAATATTAGTGAGACTAATTAGGCAAGCGAAGTGAAGTACCAAGTATTTTGAAGAAAGGCTCTGATTGGCGAACTAAGTAACTCCTTTTTGAATTAAATTAACAAAACTTACAACGGATACCTATTCCCAGCTATTTGTATAATTTACTTATCCACCACTTTGATGTATCCTTTAGCAGTTATTTTCTATATCTCAACCTGAAGAAATGAGCAAAGGGTTTTGACTAAAAAAAGGTTTTAGTAAAACAAAATACCAAATCCTGTTATAAACTTCATATTTCGTAACTTATATTCATTCACTAATTAGTTTTTATTATGTATATTTTTCAATTAAATGCATTTTTTACAAATCCCTTTCACGAAATTGCTGCATATAAATGTAAAATGTCAATCAGCCGTTCGTTCGCATACATCGCAAACGTTGAAAGATACAACATGTCCCTATAACAACATCTGACAATTGTTATTAACGTTGTTGGTTGGTTGGTTTTGAGGATTTCGTTCTATAAATTCTATGCAAAATATATAGTGGAGAATTCAGTTTAATACGACAATTTACAACAAAAATTTTGATTGATGTTTGTGTCACTCTCGTTCATAGAAAGCAAATCCATTCAATGGTGTCAGTAGCAGCATCAGCGTCAACTTCAACAGCAACATCAACATCAACGTCAACAACAACAACAACATGAGTGAACAGCTAAAATGGAGTAGAGGGTGCAATAGAGCAGATTTATATGTGTGGAAACATTGTTAATTATACTGGCAATAATTTGGTGGAACTGAGGAACATTCGCGTAAATGCCACAATGCCAATTTTTATGAATGGATTTTATGATGACCGAGAACCAACACGTTGTGTAAACTCTAATAAATTGAGGAATTCAGGGCATGTTGAAAATGGGTTCAAACTAAACAAAAGTATTCGCAAACAAATCACCATTTATGGAAAGTAAGCTGTGCTCGTTGTAAAATATGGAGAATTACATGTGTATTTATAATATAATTTTCCATTTCTAATAATTTGTCATTATTTGGGGTTCTAATGAATATAAATTGAGTTTAGGTAATGTAAAGTGGAGCAAAAAAAAAAAAAAAAAAAAAAAATAGGTGGACAAGCACAATGTTGGGTAGAATGAAAAACAATCTCGGTCACATGTTGTATCTGTGCTTAGAAGGAGAAATAACTCAACCCAGAATTTATCGTTTTGAAGTATTATGCGTTTTCCATAGAACCCCTATTATGGAAATTTGTTATAACTTTTGAAATATTCGAAGTATTGGACAACATGTCCCGCAAGAACATAACACTAAAAATAATAAAAGAAAATGTGTTATTTTTATGTCAATAAAAATCGCTAACTGTTACAATTTGTGAACTACATCGATAGGGACTTCGGTATAAACTCGTCTTTGTCCCAAGTCCATTTGAGTAGTTTTTTCACCACCATGGATTGCCTTCCACAGTGGCGGGGACGAGTCATCGTCAGACAGCTGGTGGTGTCAAAAAACGCATAATATATTGAATTATTTTATCTGGTGAAAAATCGCTTTTTTGATATTATTCAATAACAACTTCAACAACCAAGACAGTTCCTTAAGATTTTATATAAAATACTACCCTGTGTTGCCTTCGATTATTGGATAAATAGTGAAAATGTTGAGAAAGGATCAATATTGAAGAGTTGCTTTTAGTGCCATTGTAAGTACGTTTATGTCCTATAGTGGGGTGGTCCCCTAAAAATCTTACGAGTTATTTTTAAACACTGTACGTTGCTGTAAAATTCCTATTTTTTTACAAGTGGGTTCAGTCCTGGCATTTTTTGGTACTCGTTCAATTTTGGGAAATTTAAAATTTAGCATAATTTTGAGCCAACTTTATAGACGCGAAGACGGACGAACATGTTTACGACGGCGATCTCAAAACTAACTGACCTGACGTGTAGATGGCGCAAGTAGTTTAGCACTTTGACTTGAGGCATCAGAAGTGAGCGATCTCAGTGAATTTGTAAACATGGAAAAAATTGGTCACCGCTATGTAATTCAATATTTCCATTAGAAAAGTCTCAGGTCCAATATTAAAGCCGAGCTAGCTTTTACTCTGGCGGGGTCTGCTTCTTCGTCTACAACTGTAAAATATTGGGTAGCAGAGATTAATTGAGGCCGTATGAGCTGCCAAGATGAACACCGCAGTGGTCGACCAATTGAGGTGTCCACGCCAGACACGGTTAAATAAATCCAAAAATGGATGCCGCGCTTGCTTTCAATAGAGTAAAAACAGCATCGTGAAGATGTTTTAGTAGAGTGTTTGACGATGTTTAATCACAATAAAGCCGAATTTTAGCGTGGATTTATAAACATGAATGAAACGTGGGTCCGCTTCTTCACACCTGAGGCAAAGAAACAGTCAAAGCAGTGGACTGGAATGGAAGAACCGTGTCCAAAAAAGGCGAAGACGGTTACATCTGCAGGCAAGGTCATGGCGTGTGTATTGTGGGATGCGCATGGAATTATTTTTATTGATTATCTTCAGAAAGAAAAAAGCTATCAACGGCGAATATTATGCTAATTTTTTGCAGCATTTATGTGATTACATTATGTGCAAAAGGCTTCATTCGGCGAAAAAAAACCGTTGTTTCATTAAGACAATACTCCAGTTCGCTAATTCACTGTTGCAACGGCCAGAATTAATGAATTAAAGTTCGAATTGCTTCATCACGCATCTTATTTGCCAGATTTATGTAGCACCTTCGGACTATTTTCTATTTCCAAACTTGAAAAAAATGCTTCGGTGGTAAAAGATTTGCCAACAAGGAATAGGTGGAGTCTGCAGTTGATGGATTTTTTAAGGATTTTGACAGTTCTTACTATAAACAAGTTATAGAAGCTATTAAATATCGTTGGAAAAAGTGTATAGAGTTAAAAAAAGATTGTGTTAAAAAATAAAGAACACTTTCCCAACTCTTTTGTGTCCTCTTTGTTAGGTCGACGGCCCTACATTTTGCCACGAAAGTAGTGTTATTTGATAAATCACAAAAATATTTCTTATTCATTCAAATTTACTGTATCGCCTTCAAAGTAAACCCCTTCCGAAATAATCCACTTATGGCAAGGTTTATGTGTATCATAGAAAATTTTTTGAAACACTACTTTCCGGAAAAGACTTCAGTTCGCACCTCAAAGTGCAAAGAGAAAAAAGTTAGTCAGTGACACATCAAGTGAACATCGTGGTTGTCCGATGATATTTGTTAAGTTTGCGGCCGGAAATTTGCTCAGGTGATGCGTTTTGTAGATGTGAAATCAATGCATTTTACATTCTACCACAAATAAGGAGTTTTTGAACGAATTTGCTCTCTTAAATGCCGCACAATGCCCAGATAATATTCCTTATTTGCTATCTGACCTTCCGGCAAGGATTTTGTGTGCACAGCTCCGCGATGGTAAACAAAAACAAGTCTACCAGGATTTTTTACTTTTTGCAATGCGCCATCCCGAAGTTTGTCGACTGGTTTACATGTTAAACACGTAACACCATGTCTTATCTCCAGTTATAATATGTTTTATAAATGTCGGGTCGTTATTCATTGGTTATTGCATTTTTCAGTCACCTTTACACTATTGACTTTTTGAAGAAATTTCAGTTCTTTCGGAACTGATCGTATGACAACGTATTTCACACCTGAGCTACATTATAAAATAATACGAGCTGATTCGTTAGACATAGAATATTCAGCAACTCTCTCCCTTAAACGTAAATAACGATTTTCATTCACCATTTCTTTCACTTTATCGGTGTTAGCTTTAGCTGAAGAAGTTGGTTGCCCACTGGATTGAAACAACTCTTAAAATATATCTCGACTGTTTTAGAATGCACTGTACCACTCATATGTATGTGCTTTTGATAAAATCGATTGACCGTAGATCTTCCGTAAAATTTTCAGCAATTCGGCACACGAAATCCCATTTGCAATAAAAAATATGAGACAAATTCCTTGTTCGGTATTGTTATCCTTTGTAAAAATCGGGAAATAAAATTGAGATGAATTGCACAGTCGGGCACTGTAAACAAACTAAATAATAGGTTGCGCCCAAACTCCGCGTCTGTATAGGAGAAGAATTTTGACATTTTTTTTAAAGCGGGACTTCTAAATTATCGTTTCCCAATACTTTTTTAACATGATATCGAACGGAATGTTGAATGGATATTTCTCGTTCCTGCAAACAGGTGGATATAAAAGCAAATTTCTACTATATGATAGAAGATCGCCTCTTCCCAAATTCAATATTTGTTTTACTGAAAAGCAACTGTCAGCTTAAAGTTAACCTTAAGACAACTGCCAGCCGTATATTATAGAATAGATCATGAAGAAATATTTTCCTAGATCCTGGGTAATATTATTACGTATTTATTTTTTAACAAGCTGTCCAGATTTTCATTAAATTTGGCAGTCGTAAAAATAAAACAAAATTGGAATCCCCATTACTGTATAATTTTTATATAAGATAAAAGGATGGGTTATGTCGGATTAGTGCTACCCGAAGGTTTTCCTTTTTCCATTGTGGCCAGATTTTCTTTCTGTACTACATCGAGCAACATGATTGCTGCCACCGATAAATCTGGACGTGCCTCCAAATATGTATATTAAAAACTATGCACTAACCCATTTTAATGACTTTTTCCAATTTATTTTCTTTTTTACTCATTTTATTTTTCCATATTTTTTTTTTTTTCCAAACCCAATTCAAATAATGGCAGATAACAATGGGGACCAAAGCAAAAACTTTTATTATTCTTTTGCTAAACAGAATGCATTCAGATAGAAAACAAGGAAGAACTGCAAGTAGAGGTGTAGAATACAACGGAGAAGGAAGCTAAAGTAAAACCACGGCAATTTATGCAGCAGTATTAATAACGATAATTCTACATTAATTTTCAAACTCGTCGAGTTGAGGTCACCACCACCAGCACCAGCACTTCTAACAGTCGCAACGACAAACAAACGGAGGCAATCTCTTAATTTCTTTTTCTTCATTCGAACAAAGGCACTCAACCTTTGTGAAATTTAGAAAAAAAAAATAGCCTCGAAACTTGCAAATGGAAAAAATCCCTAATGGAAAACAGCAGCAGGAGCATAGACAAGGAACGGGGAGTAGGCAAGAATGTCCGTGATAATCGTTTTGATAAAATGCATTCATGCACAATCCAATGGCCTCGCCAACAACCAACCATCATCATGAGCGGCCGTCCTTGCACAAACTCGCAATGACACCAGATCCAGGTAGAAATTTGCACTATTGAAATGGACAATAAAGAACATATCTGGAATACTTCCCACAATGCTCTGTGCCGCAATCAGTTTTCAATTAAATTCTATATTTACTAACTGAAAACCGGCAATGGCTGAGAAGAACTCAACTGTTGTTCTATAAAAAAAAGAAGCGTTTTCACTCCAAAGGCTTGTTTTTCCAAAGAATTGCAATTTGAGTGCTGTCCGGGGAGGAAGGAATAAGCTGCGAGCATCTAATGCATGAACGTAATTGTTAATGAAATGTTTATGCCCAGTGATATTAACTGAAGAACTGGCGAAATGGGGCAGAGCACAAAAAGGGGCGTTTTGTAACGAAAAGAAATAAAAGAAAAACCTTGATGAAATGCTCTGACCAAACTCATGCGTACAATCTTTACTTTAATGTTCGCAATTCATGTAAGGACCAAGTTGCTGCCATCACACTGCCAGGCAAGGAAAAAATGTAACTGCGGACTAGGAAAGATGATGAGTTGCTGGAAGAGTGACCAGATTAGGAAATGAGTACTACTGTGTCGCCACTGATGTCTTGTACTAGAGTCTGATAATATCTGTACATGTGGATGTATAGTAGAGGTACTGGTTTGGGGAAAATATTATTATTAGCATGTGAACATTCAATTTAAACAAGAAACAAAAAAAAAAAAAAACAAATTGGTTTTCATTAGGAACCTACACGGAAGTTCGCCTTCTTTTCGTTACCAACGTTATAGATCTATTTAAAAGTATATTAGAATTTGGTTTCCCATTCGTATTAGGAGCAGCAATTCATTTTCCTATAATTTTTGAAACGAATCTAGAAATCTACTTCTTTCCATCAATGTTGAATTTACTCGTATAAGAAACGTTCATAATCGTCAAAAAGTGCAGTCCGTTTTTTGAGTTGAAATTTTCCGCAAATATTCCGGAAAATAATGTCGAAATTTGGGAATATTTTAGTTTGCAATTTATAGTTTATCATTTCTCGATTTATAACATCGATGTTTCGTTCTTCTTCTTCTTAGGTGGCGACGGGAATAGACATACTTATCATTTATACACCGCCCGTAGAAAATAATTCCAAGCGTTTCGATCTTCTGCGCTTCTCTTCCAATTCGTCACACCAAGTTTCGATAGTATTTCAAAAGCCTGGTCCTTCCAACGGAGTTTTCGCCGACCTCTTCTGCGTTGTCCATCAAGTTCGTTGTCGAACACACAACATGACCCAGCCAACGCTGGGTCGCTGTATATTAATGCGTTTGACCACGTCGATGTCGGCATATAGCTCATACAGCTCATTGTTAATACGACGCCAAAACTCTCCGTTAACGATGATGGGACCATATATTTCCCATAGTATTTTCCTCTTGAAAACTGCCAGTACTGATTCATCCGCTTGCGTTGTAACCCAGGATTCTGCGCCATATAACAAGACAGGTAGAACCAACGTCTGGTACGGTCGTATTTTTGTTTGTCGAGAGAGGGCTTTATCATTGAATTGCTTGCTTAGCCCATATGTTTCGTTAACTGATCAAAGTCCGCGTAAGTTTTTGTTTCCTGAAATGTTCAGGTTTCTTTTTTTTGTTCCCATTTTGAAACTGATGAAGAATGGGAATCGCAATCATCACGGGTTTTCTTTCCCCCGTCCTTAACATGAATAACTCACCAACGTCTCCAGGTGGGACAGCTTTACATTAAAATTCCATGTACTTGTTATCTCCACAACACATCTGGCCACTTTAATTATTAACACTCAAATGCATTTAATTTCTTTCACTTGCCGCTGCTAATGTTTGACGCAGTAAAACTCATAACCGAGAAATGAATAGGGTGCACTGTAAGTCAAGCAAACACCATAAAATGACAAACAAAACATGACAACAGAGTGACATACTACAGCCACAGGACTAACTACAAAAAAAAAACTACTGAGAAAAACAAGAAAAAGCTCCGGGTCATTTTAGATCTTTGTCAGAGTACACAGAACAAACACGTTGATTTATGATGGCAACGAAAGCATCATGAAGTTTATTAGACTACTTTAAGGAACCGTTAAGCTCAAAAGGACATAATAGGCAAAGGAGATTAGATGAAATGAACTCAATATTATGTTTTAAATTTATTATAAAATTAAAAACTATAGAAAAAAACTAAATCTGTTAATCACTTACTAAATAGTTAAATCACTTAACATTTTAATGAAAATGTTGAAAATTTATAGAAAACCAATAAACACAATGGTTAGCGGGTAATTGTATACTAATGGACATAATCAAATGTTAACAGCTGCCGGGCAGACGAAAGAAAACATCTAAATATATCATTGCTCTCGACACTATACTACAATTCATGTTAATTTCAAATTGCGCCTAAGAATATACACCGTAACACCGTAACCCCTAAAGTATGCAGTGCCTTTAACTTCTATAATTTAAAGGGTAGTGACTTATTCCATGTCCAATGCATATCAATGTAATACACGCGCGGTTGAACTTGACTGAATTGGTGGATTTGTGTGACAATCTTTAAGTGCCAACAGACACTCCCTGGAAAATACATCACACAAACCCCAGCACAAAACCCCCATAGTGTCGACCTAAAGTTTCAGCTCGTTCATTACATTTCTGTTAATTACGTTCAATACTAAACACAATACTAGCGAGCTAATAAAAAATTAAGTAATTTACACGAAAACTCAACTCTTATCATGTCAAACCTAAGGGCATAACAAAACATTGCTGATAGTTACACTCAACAACGTAACTGAAATGACAAACAAATAAGTTAATCTCCTTGTATTCGAAGACAAAGGGTGAATAAGAATAGAGTGATTGGAACGTTATATTTTCTACTAAAAGAGAAAGAAGCAAGTATACTCGTAAGCGAATTTATTGTACGGCTCTAAAGTTTTCTATGATCAACGCGAAAGTTATTGGCAATAGTTATAAGTATTAACAATCTAGTAGGAACTTCTAAAATTTGTTTTCAAACGTAAGGGAGGATTCATTTGTAGAATGTCTTTCTTAAAGATCATTTTCGTTTCAGGTTCCAATCTTAATGACGCCTTCAAACAGTTCAAGTGATGCGAGGAACGGTGAGATACGGATTGAGGAATTTCAATCGCTTATAAATACATGTCTATCTGCCAGGAGATCTGATGCTAATCCAAACCTAATTGATCAGAAAAGACTAAGAAAAAAGAAAGGAAAAGTTTAGCTAAAATCTTGATCTTTCTTTTTAAAAATGTTATGGTTGAAGTTGGTAGTATTTGCTAAAATTGATAGACTTAGTGCCATATCGTATTTTTGACTTCAGGTCGTATTGGATATCATCAAAAATTCGGTTTCAAAATTGAAGTTAAATAAAACACACATAAAGCTTTGATTTCGATTAAACTTTTATTTCATTATAATGCTTGGAACTTGCCATTGTGTACGAAACACGCTTTGGAGCAGTGGATAATTTCGAGGTATTTTTCGACCACTATTTAGATCATTTCGGGCGGTATGCTCGGGTAATGCGTTTGGGGATTATCCGCCAAAAACATGGTCTTTGGCGTAGCCTCACAAAACAAGTTCAACGGCGTCGAGTCGCAAGATCT
Source organism: Philornis downsi (assembly GCA_019455685.1). Taxonomy (NCBI): domain Eukaryota; kingdom Metazoa; phylum Arthropoda; class Insecta; order Diptera; family Muscidae; genus Philornis; species Philornis downsi. The sequence continues at coordinate 1,005,914 of JAHXMU010000008.1, forward strand.
TGACTTCTGCAAAATGTGAAATTACGTGTTCAGGAAACTTCTCATGCGATAAAGCTAAAATCGAATGTGCTTTGTGGATCGTGGCACCGTATTGTTGAAACCACATATCGTCCAGTTCATAATTTCCAATTGCACGCCAAAAAAAAGTTATCATATAAGTGCTCTGAATTGAAATTCGGATTATCTGACACATTTTCACTAACAAAAGCAATATTTTCGACACTGCGTACATTGCGATGATGCACAGGCCTGATCACATCTGTAACACTTCCAATCTCTTTAAATTTCTTTCTATTCTTCACAAAAATTTGGTCGATTATGACGATCATAATCATCCCGTATCACCAGTTTTGTAGTAAATTTTACCTACTTTTACGCGTTCTTCGGTTGTTACCCGACCCACATTCGTAAATGGCAAACCTTTCACTAAATAAATAACACTTTAGATGACAGGTATTTAACAGCTGTCAGCTTTATCAGACCGGTGGTTTTGAAACCACTGAATGGCTAATCTTGTATGTAAAGGTAATTACCAATTTAACGAATCTCTGATTTAACAAAATCTACATTTAACATTTAACAGGGAAGAATTTTACATTAAGTAATTTTCTTTGCTGCAAATTGCTATTTTTCTCAACTGTATCTTCGGCGACGCGGGGGTAATTTATCAAATTGATGCAAAAATTTTCTAATCACATTTTTTATCCAATGTGCACCTTTTAAAGTGGTCGCCAGTTAAAGATCAAAAATTTAATTTTTGTGACCTACATAATGTAGGCTTTGGCTTTACTTAGCTCTAAAAGAGAAAATTAAGAGATGTTATACCATATGATCTTGACGGTCAATTCACAAGTCTGGAGCATGAAATTAAGTGTTCTCCGAAATGTTCTTGCAATATTATATTGGATTTGTAAAGGTGGTCTTTCAAAGTCGATACTGCAAAATTTTGTGGCCAATTTCGAGATTTTCGCATATTTAAACTTGGCGAATTTTGTGCTGCGAAGTGGACTCGCACCCACACGAATTGATCCAGGAGCTCAAAGCTAAGGACCATAGATAATGCCGTTTGTTCGCTGAATGGACGTCTAGAAAAATCATGATTTTCAATAGCTGAAAAATCAGGTCTTTCAAAAACAGCGTCGTGAAGATGTTTCAAAAGAGTGTTCGACGATTTTTCCCCGCCGTAAAGATTATAGTAGATTTTTTGCGTTGATTTATAATCATGGATGGGACACGGATGCGGCACTTCACACCTGAGTCAAAGGAACAGTCAAAGCAATGGATTGGAATGAGAGAATCTTGTCCAAAGAATGCGAAGACGGTTCCATCTGCAGGCAAGGTCATGGCGTCTGTTTCGGATTATTTTTGTTAATTATCTTCAGAAGGGAGAAATATGCTAAATTATTGCAGCGTTTATGTGATGAAATTATGGGAAATAGGCTGCATGTGGCGAAAAAGAAAGTGACAGAGCTCCAGTTCACACATCCACTATTGCGGTGACCAAAATTAATAAATTAAAGTTCGAATTGCTTCATCACGCGCCTCATTTGCAGGATTTAGCTCCCTCGGGCTATTTTCTACTTTCGAACTTGAAAAAAAAAATGGTTCGGTGGTAAAAAATTAGACAACAATGAAGAGGTGGAGTCTGTGGTTGGGTATTTTCAAAAATTTGACAGTTCTTATTATAAACAGGGCATAACAGCTATTGAATATCGCTGGGAAAAAGTGAAAAATGAAGAAAATTTTTCCCAACTTTTTTCTGTCTTCTTTGTTAGGTCGGCAAGTTTAGGGACCGCTCTCATATTCCCATGATTTGTCCTTTGTTGACTGGACTTGCCAAACAGCATCAGCTACTGGAAATCGAGGCTAAAGACAATACCTACCCATATATAATAAAATTGATTCGTCAAATGTTGACAGCTTTCAGAAATTATTTAAAGATCATGGTTTAAGGAGTCTTTGACATGAACTGTATCTGCATACAATTGGTGGAAGTCTTGCACAAATGTAAGGCTAAAATCAATGTCACCCACAAGAGACAATGGAAAGTACAAGGGGGAGCATGGTATGAGACCTACACACGTTGTCTTGCAGCCTAATCCTACAAGCTTACACACAAGCAAGCAAGACACGGTCTACATCGATAATATTTACCTTTTATCATGCTGTTTGGCCTACGATATCACATAGAAGACGATAACATCAAAAAAATATTTTTTGGGTGACCAAAAGGAGGATTGTTTTATATTGCTCGGCCCTACCGCCTACAGAAACCGATTATAATGTCGCAATGGTTAGTACACGCGACTTTCGTCCGTATGATTGCGGGATCGAGCTCAATCGTTGGGGTCATATTTAAACAATAGGTCATCTGTAGCGAATCTAGAGTGCATGCATGATCTCTAAGTGCACTCTTACATATTTTGTTCATGGAATGCCAATAAATAAATTGGTCCTTGAAACTGTAATTTATCCAAAGTGACTTTGTTTCTACTTTTGACTTTTAAGCCAAGGTATTTGCCTTTTTTACGAAATAAATCTTCCCATCAATTACTTTTGCGTATATACTTCCCAATTCCTAAAAGTTATGCCTGATTTCATATGAGGAGCACGTTATGACATTAAGTCGTTGTCACCTATAACAGTATTGAGAGATTGTACTCAAATACTGAAACAAATAATAAATTTTGAGCTTTCTTTTCCCGACATCTAGTAAACTAAAGGAGATTCTTAAAATTAAGTGCCACCTTTGAATATTTCAGTTCCAGTTCATTTATATCTGAATCGTATTTTTGCGTAAATTCTGAAAAATGTAACGTACGAATTTCGGATTCGGATTCTGGAGTTCAAATGCATTAAGAACAATTTTATCCCGAAGAGGGCTACATTCAACATAAGGGTTATAATCGATTTGAAATGAAATCTACACTACAAGACGTCTTTCTCATCTTCTCTGTCATCTGCCATTGTACCACCAGATTTTCGTCATTCAAATATAATTACCCTTTACAATAACGTGCTGAAATTGTATTTAAACATTTTCTTTTGCACACTTTCTTAATTCAACATATACTTAGCATAGTAATGCCTTAAGTAGCCCCTTTTACCCCACGCAAAACTGGCCAATTGTGGTTAAATATGGAATAGAATACTTACTTTTTATATTCGCTCAACATGGAATGGCACTAGTTCAGTGTTGCCACACTGCGTAAGAGGGTGCAAAGTTTTGTCGGTATACACCACAATGAGAACATATATTTTTATTGTTATTTGTATAATTATTAACAATAATTTGCAACATTTTACTGCCATAACTTTTGCTGCGTTGGCTGGCGCTTGCCCGAGGGGGGTTTCTCTGCTCGCAATGGAGCGATATTTCTTCATTTGAATTTTTTTATTGTTTGTTGTATTTGGTTTATACAAGAGAACTTATTTATGCTAATGCAGGGAGGGGAATAAAAACTATTATTATCGTTTTTTTTTCTGTTTTATTAAATTCTTTGCCAAAGGTGAATAGCAAATATAAAAGAATAAAATTGTGTTTTAACATTTTGAAATTTAAGAGTTTTTTCTATTTACGTTTCGCATAATAACTTAATATGGAATCAAAAAAAAAAAAAAACAACACCAGCATATGGTTGATGTTCGTAATAAATGCAGCTTAAACATATGTGTTATAAGTTGTTTTTCTTGCGTCAGCCTAAAACTATGCATGATTCTTTTGGCATTTTTGTGATAAACCCTCAGAGTGCGCTATAAACATAGAAACTGGGTTTTAATGGAATATTAAAATTTCTATACTTGTTAGTGGCTTTTTTGCTGTTTTCATTACCTTTAATCGCGAAATATTAAAAATCTGAATGAGTTGGAAAGTTATGAAGTTAAATTAGTTTCATAATCCTTTTGCCGTAAGGCTGTTGGGCCTTTGTTAAATTAGAACAGGGTTACTATTGCAGTTTGGTATTGAGGGGAGATTATTGTTTTTTATTCATGCAAAATCATTGTTCTGTTTTGCAAAATTTGAAGTATACGATATTAATACTATATTAATAACATTAAATTACGGCAGTCATCGCGATTGTACATCATTTTAGCTGAACGCCCTAATTGTTGGCTTGAATCTTAAGCAAGCAATATGTAAATTTCAGTTAGTTGAACTGAACTTTCACCTAACGTAATATTGCGTTGGTACAACAGCGTGAAGAGTGTCAAATGGTGTTCGTTAAATCACTACGTTCTTATCAACAAATGCTCCTAATTAACGCACAATAGAAGGAGCAAATCTTACTTACAACTTAAATTACTAAACTTACTTATTACAATCTATTGTCTTCCATATAGATTTCTGCCAAATCTGCTAAATTGCGTGTAAATCCCCCAAGGACCATGACAATTCATTCCATTTGCATTCATCTAGTGATTACAAATTTATACTGAATTCAGTGCAACTGCTTGAAATATATGAAGCTTAGAATGTGGATTAAAATGGTCATTTATATAATATGTTTCAAAAGGAGCGTACTTACTTTGATAATTTTTATCAAGTTTTACCAAGCATTATAAATTATGGCTACAATCTATTTAATTGGAGTCTACGAATTAGAAATTTTCATAGGAAAGGTTAGAATTCGGAAATTTGGCTGGGACCTCGTAAAACATTAACTTGTGATAAGTTACAAAAAATTGCATAAATATTTACGGCATTTAAGTAACCAGTATCTCGTGTTTTATAACTGGGGTTGGGTAACACCAGAAAGATACAATTTCATATTCAAGAAACTCTTGACGCAGTTTTG
>JAHXMU010000008.1:1010719-1040299 GCA_019455685.1 Philornis downsi
TCATATTCAAGAAACTCTTGACGCAGTTTTGTAGTTGTTTGACTCAGTTTGGTTTCAGCGCTTTATACGCAATAATTTATAGTTTTTGTTCCGGAAAGATAAAATTTCATATTAAGGAAACTCTTGACGCAGTTTTGTAGTTATCTGACTCAGTTGGTTTCAGCGCTTTATACGCAATAATTTATAGTTTTTGTTCCGGAAAGATACAATTTCATATTCAAGGAACTCTTGACGCAGTTTTGTTGTTGTTTGACTTAGTTTTGTTTCAGCGCTTTATACGCAATAATTTGTAGTTTTTGTTCCGTGAAGGAAATTATGCAAGTCAGTGGACTAAAGATGCAAATAGTGTTCATGGTCCTCATACAGTGACAGTCAATCATGCGAAATTTAGGTTTTGTCGATTTCGTTCCGGTAATTTTGATGGCACAGATCACACTCATCACGCTTTAGAAGGCCAATTGTCGGAAAGATATTGGAAATCGTTAAGTCCGACCGTTGTTTAAATACTGTTTTGAATACCAAGGAACTGAGCACAAAACAGCTTTTGAACCCCCTTGAAAGAGGCTGGATACAAGAAGAAGCTTTACGTAGGGGTGCCACACAAGTCAATGCAAAAAAACCTCAAGGAACGAATTACTTCTGCGAATGGCTGCTGAATCGATAAAAAAAACTTCATTTCTGTACCGGATGGTGACTGATGGTGGTAGGCCACTCACCACAACGTCAAGAGAGAATTGGTGTGTTCGAAATGCAGTGCGCCGGTGGAAATGATTGCCAAGACAAGGATTGACGGTGAGAAAAGTTTTGCTGTGTATTTAATGGGATTGATAAGGAGTCGTCTACTATGAACCTGTGCAGCCAATAATCGAACCATCTGAGGGAAGCAATTTCCAAGAAGTGGCTAACGTTGGCCATCAGGACAACGCCAGAACACACACATCAATATTCACTTGCCAGAAGCTTCGGGGTCTTCTTATGCAACTACTTTTAGTCTAGATCTGCCATCGAGTGATTACCACCTGTTCCTATCTATAGCCAATAGCCTTACTGATGAAAAATTCAACTCAAGGGAACCTTGTAAAAATTGATTGTTAGAGTTTTTTTTTCCAAAAAAGACGAAGCTTTCTGTAATAGAGGCGTAATGGAAATTATTGAAATAAATCAGAGCATTCTATGTCATGTAAAAATAATGGACTGCTATACTGACTTTGTATAGCATATTAAACATATGTAAGGTCATTAGATGCCACTGTCATGATTTTCCAGGGATCATTTTTGAGATGTAATTTAATGGATCGGAAATGCAGCAAATATTGTGTGGAACAGTTTTCAGAACGAAATATCGAAAGCGAGATTAGATTGCCATAATGTCCTGCCTTTTAGAAACGTCAATATCCAAAATAATCTACATACTTCCACGTGAACAGAAAAAAAACGATTAAAATGTAGAGGTTAGATCACATTTATGTCTCCTTCACATCACTTTATTTTAAAAAATATTTTGTGAATCTACTTGTATTTTACAACTTATTTATGGAATATTATGCCCCGATCAAAAGTAGTCCATATCAAGGCAGTTTTTTTTTAAATTATTTTTAAAAATTGAATGTAAATGATTTCTAAGGATGTCAGGAATATATTTATAAGACCTGCTATCTAAAATATAGAGAATCTTGATGTACCTATTTCATTTATTTAAAAAAAAAACGACTAAAAAACTAACTAAAGCGGCAGGGAAATCCTTTCCGCAATAAATTTGTAGAATATGTTAAATCGCTAACTATCCACTTAAGTGAATTTGATTTGATGCTTCTCCATAGAACAAAAGAACCTTTAAAATTCGAAATAGACTATTAGAGTTTTCAACAAACATAATTCTTACGACATTTTACTAAAAGTAGTTATCACAAGAAGTAGGCCAATGTAACAGTTTTATTTGATTTTTTTTAGTTATTGCCCACAACATCGGGAAAGATTGACAAAGTTAGCTCTCATGTAAGGACTAAACAACTAAATTCGTCTAAGGAAAACTTGTGTTGCACTGTGAAGCGAAATTAACAGTTCATACAATTATTTTGAAATATCAATTGCCAAGCCACTGTATGGCGCAAATTTAAAGCATCATCGCGCCACAATCTTTCCAGACCAGCCGAGCGAACCATCAATACTGACGGCGGATCATTTCAATATAACGAGAAAGCGGAAACCTGTAACGTTTCGTTAATGATTAAAGTGTAAATTTTGCAAACATTACAACCTCCCGCAGATATATTTCAAAATAACTTTAACGACATTTCGCTTAAAGTCATAAGCAAAGTTTGCTGTCAGGTCTCCTTAGGCAGTAAATACGCTCCTCAAACGCCTCCGCATTTTTTTCACTTTCAGCCTGTGTAATTTCTAAAGGATGTTCTGTGTTGTGAGAAAGTTTTTCGGTATTGAAAGCAGTTATTGTTAATGTTGCCATTTCTCTAGATTATCTTGCGGCCTTAAATTGTTTAAATTTGTCCATGTTTTACATGTCTCAATGACAAAAGCAAGAAGCTACAACAACAGCAACAGCAAGAAAAGAAAAACCTAAGCAATTTGAATAAACAAATAAGCCAAGTTTAATTCAACATAACTGTGGATATGTAAATGTTCCACTTGACTACAGTTCATCTCAAGGTCTTTAGATATGTGACAAGCTTGTTTGCTACACGATTCAATGGTCATGTGATGGTTGCCAAGGGAATTGTCCGAGACCCTAACGAGAATATGATGAGCTTTGCAATGCATATCTTTATCTTGCGTACGTCGTTATAAAAGTTGATCTCATAATTTGCTTAAATTACTACAAAATGTGATGCTTAAGCAAATAGAAATTTCTTGACGGAACTAATTCTTACAAATATGCAAGTGACATCCATAATATAAATGGAAACGTGAAGACATTAATAAACTTCCGCGACATATTTAAAGTCGTTGTGAAAATCGGGATTGCTGTGAAGGTAGGAGACAGAGAAGAATTTTTAAATTTAAGTATTGTACATATATGTAGATGGTCGATTAAAATTTCTACAACTGATTTGTACCAACAGCATCAATTCAGTCACAGAGAGATCTTAGGAATTTTTAAATTTAAGTATTGTAGATGGTCGATTAAAATTTCTACAGCTGATATGTACCAATAGCATCAATTCAGTCACACAGAGATCTAAAGATGGAAATGTCAGGGAATCGGAAACGCGGAATCGCGTCTTCCTTGCGGATGATTACAAAATTGACTGCTGCTCCAACCAAATATTTAAAAACATTTTCAATTTGAAAAAATCAACTTGTTCTCACAGCTAATTTGTTAAACATTCCTTTATACACTACCAAGAAAACTCATTTATAATTTTAATGCCATCAAACTCAGTTATATAAAAAATCTAAGAATTTGATAGCTACAGATTAATACCCTGCAAGATAGCAAAAGGAAAGAGTCGCGGTAAAGATTCCTTTCATTATCTTGGAGACGCAGAGAGTACTACAGATATGGACAGAACTAGTTTCCAGCTTACTAGTTGCGGAAGCTAATGTCGTGAAGCAATCACGCCAAATATCGACGCCGTAGCGCTATTACAACAAAAACATCACGGGTAACAATGGCCTGCAGGAGAGGCCATATAGAACCAGTGGCTATAATCGCATATTACGGACGCATCGGCTCTTAAGGAATACTGGGCTAAGCTAATGAATGGCCAGTGATAATACCTTCACCGAGAGGAATATAGGTAAACCTCATTTCATACTGCCAAATATGTAACAACCAGAAAGAAGCTTTTAAAGTATCATGTATCTTTTGACCAAGTGTATTTCATGACTTTTTAAATAGGTTGACTTTTTAAGTCTGTCCTATGATAGTTTTTGAGATCGGTCTCAAAATTATCCGACCTGACGTGTAGATTGTGCCAGTTTGAAAAAAATTATTTTGATGAAAAGTGGCAACCTCACAAAACATACGTTTTAAGTTTCAAGGTGCCACGTCATTTAGTATTTTTATTTGAGCCATCAAAATTGAACGTTTCAGTGAATTTGTAAACAAGGAAAAAAAAAATGGTCAGCATTATGTAATTCAATATTTCCACTTAAAAGGTCTCAGTCTAACGAATATTAAAGCCGAGCTAGTTTTTACTCTGGGGGAGTCTGCTCTTTCGTTTGCGGCTGTAAAATGTTGGATAGCAGAGTTTAAACGAGTCTGTACGATCTACCAAAACGAACACCGTAGTAGTCGACCAATTGAGGCGTCCACGCAAGACACGGCTGAAGGTGTGTGAGTTAGCTGAAATGATAGGTAATTTAAAAAGTGTCGTACGACGAAGATTTGAAGAGAAAAAAGCTGTGCGCACTGTGGGTGCCGCGCTTGCTTTTAATAGAGCAACAACAGCGTCGCGAATATGTTTTAGTGAGGTGTTTGGCGATGCTTCACCGCAATAAAGCAGAATTTTTGCATCGATTTATAATCATGGATGAGACATGGGTCCACCACTTCACACCCGCAGCTGAGGAACAGTGAAAGCAGTGTACTGGGATGGGAGAATCGTGTTCAAAGAAGGCAAAGACGGTTCCGCCTGCAGGCAAGAACATGGCGCCTACTTTTTGGGATGCGCATGTAATTATTTTTATTGATTATCTTCAGAAAAGAAAAACTGTCAACGCGAATATTATGCTAATTTATTGCAGCATTTAGATGAAAAAGGGAAAAGGCCGCATTTGATGAAAAAGGAAGTGTTGGTTCATCAAGACAATGCTCCGGTTCACACATTTTGGCGATCGCCAAAATTAAAAAACTAAAATTAGAATTGCTTCAACACTCATCTTATTTGACGGATTTAGCTCCCTCGGACTACTTTTTATTTCCAAACTTGAAAAAATGGCTCGGTGGTAAAGGGTTAGCCAACAATGAACAGGTGGAGCCAGCCAATTTCAATGGTGAAACTTTCCTCTGCAATTGTTAGTTACTAAGCTGCAGCAACCTATATTTAAGTCTCTTTTTTTCCACTTTTAATTCTCTGTAAAAGTTGACAATAATAGGCAGAGTATCAATGCTCCTTTTGTTATCTCCCATATATTCTTAACTTCAGTTGTACTGAATTCGGTTAAATTTGATTCGGAATGAAAGTGGAGCACATTTCCAAACGCTTTCTGGTACCTCCCATACAAATCGATAGATTTAAGGATTTAGTTTTCTCCTGTAATCTCTAATCCATAGACTGAATTACATTTGCATTTTAATACCATACAAATTATTAAAATTAACTCATGTATTACTAGATATTGTCTTTAATTCGGTACAACAGCAGTCAAATAACTGATCAAGAAGTTTTGAAATTTGGTACATTTTTATTTTGAAACAACACTCATAAACAGGTTATGGCTGGCATTTTCTATGAAATTTCATTCACTTTTGTATGAAAATGTTTCGGTCGATTTTTCAAAAAAAAAAAAAAAAAAAAAAAATTCGCCCCTATTTTTTGGGCGATTTTTCCCATCCCCACTAGATGTAACAAATTGGAGATGAATCGAGGATGCATAATTAAAAAGTTAGACCAAATCGGTACATTGCGGGTGCACAAAGCAAGGAAAGTTCTGTTCTTGTTTAGTACAGTTCAGGTCTATCAAATATGTTACATCTTACACAACCACTCATGCAAAATGTGTCTGAAATCAGACAATATTTATGAGACGCAAGGAAAACTGTTACTTCGGAGCCATGATCTCGTTGAGAGATCATAAATGTTGTTCTATTTTAACAAATTTTGCAAGTGTTATTTTTTTACTGTAAACAAATAAAACGAAAGAAATATTGCAGAACTGTATTATGATGTTTTTACAAATAAGATTTTAGGGCATCGAAGGCGATTAAAAAAATGTGGGTGTTTTTAAAAAATTGTTGCCAGCCACTAATGAAAACAATGTGAAGATGTTTACAAGGTCCTTTGAAATGACAGCACTTTCTTGTTCAGAAAATAACGTAAAACACTGTGTATCCGACTGTTATCCATTTGCGAGTCTAAATAGATTACACAAAGGAAAAATACGAGTATTTGCATCAAATGATGCGGTCAAGGTGAAACTGAAGCGCATTTCGAGAATTTTGACAAATCTCTCTACAGTAAAGGCATTGAAACGTTAAATGGACAACTGTTGATCACCAAAGCCCGAATTTGAAAAAAAGAATTGTTTTTCCATTTCCAGTTTGGGACTTTTTGACCGATATGATGTTCAATAACATTTCGAAATTTTCCACCCAAATTTTATGATAGTTTCATTCGAATAATAAGACCAGATTTTATTGAAATTCGCGGTTATACGAAATCCGACAAATGTTTGAAAGTGCCACAAACGGTCCAAAGAATGACGAGAACGAGTTGAAGACGAAAAGCGCAACGGACGTGCATCATCCTCTACCGAAGAAAGTCACGTCCATTTCTGTTACGAGCTCCCCAAAATGGTGCTTTGGCAGATCTTCCAGCTGCCCACGGTCATCCCAGAGGGTCCCAACCCATCCACCTTCACCCAGGGAAATGAACAAAAAAAAAAATTGGAGGTAATTACTGTATAGACAAACACTACAAAACACTGAATATACCTTGTACAGACAGAATTTGATGGACATATTCCTATACTATTGCCCGCCCTTCCATGGTTCATTAGATTTCCAAAGTCATTTTCATATTTTTTCAATGTACCCCATTTCATTAACCACGCACACTCACCTCACATAGTCCTTACCATTCGGTTATTCCCTCCTTCCATAAAATCCGAAACCTATCGATTAACACTTAGCGGTTTTGCTGATGATGACGGCATTTTAAACGGATCAGTAAATTCTATTTCAAAAGTTGTTTTGACACTCGAAAGAGACCGTCATGCTAAATTCTATAAAGGCATGTTTTTGCATTTTTACAGGGGATGAGATTTGCAAATCTTAGTCTTAATCAACCGAATTTTCGTGTGAATATCATGAATGAATATCAAAGTTAATGCAAAGGCAAAAAAACTCGTTTAAAAGTTCATATTATGCTTTGGTTATCGTGGTACTGTGCAATGTGAATTCTTATAGCCGAGCTAGACTGTCAATAAGATCGCAAAAAAAAAATCAAATTTATGCAAACAACGCTTGGTTTTTGCACTATGATAGTGCGTCATCTCAGCCTACATTGGCGCTTTGTGAGATTTTCTTCAAAAAAAAAAAAAAAATTAATCTAATATTGCTTCGAAACCACCGTACTTGCTTGTTTTGAAACCGTTTGACTGTTTTCTAATCACACAAGGCCGCTTTGGGAATATCGTTTTGAATCGATTGATGAGATTAGAATTCAATCAAAGAGGAACTCGGTCAAGATCTGGAATTCGTGGGAGAATACGTTGAATGCAATGGAATAGAATTCGATTAATAAATATAGATTTTTTGAAAAAATTGGCTGCAGTAGTATAATTGTTATTTAGAATTTTTTAAGGCCGTATTAGTTCCAAGTCAAATCGATTCAAATTGTAATAGCTGAGAGCGGATAACGTAGATCCTATCAAAAAAGTCATATGAAAATTTGAAATCTTTCATAAAAAAGTGCTTATCGAAAGAGGAATTCAAGAATTAATAATGTATGACAACCTAATACTTACGAGATACTTGAATTTTTGTTGTTGTCGTTCGTCTGACAATTTTAGTAGCAGTTTTGTTTTTATTTTGTTGGCCTTTGCAAAAATAAAGTTGTCGGTCATAGTCAAGGCTAATGTATACTTTTTAAGCTTGTTAACATAGGTATTTTGGTAGCCATAACAGATAACTTAGTGTTATAAGATAGTTTTTTCTCCTCATAGCGTAAATGTTGATGATTTAAATGACATCAAGATCAGTTGGCATTTATAATTGATACAAACTCGTAACCGATAAGTGAATTTTGACAGCCATTTACTCACTCTGTGCTAATACAGTGTGCTCAAAAATTTTTGGTTTCCTCTCTTCTACCGTACATCTTGTGTCAATTGGACCAGTAGTCCATTATTATAACCATTTTTGTTGTGAGAGAAACAACTGACCATCGTTGATTTATACACAACAAGCTAATAAGGCCCTAATAGACATAAGCAACTTATTAATCATTTAGATATCAATGACTGAAGTATATCATTATTTTTCCTCATAAATTTTTCCATAAACACTGGTTATTGTATATTCCCTTAAGTGACAGCTTTAATAAGTACTACTTATTTGTAATTGATGGGAAAATAAAAAGCTAATTTCCATAAGATATTTTTTTCAAATAATTTCTATTTACTCTACCACCCATCCATTCCCGCAATGCCCGGCTGTCCTTAGCGTTCTCTGCCAACATTGACATGTTTAATCCACTTGATGCCTATAATTTAATTTGTCACTCTGCAGTGTTAGGGCGACTTAATAAATAAGTATTTCAAACGTGTTCCCCTCAATTTAGCTATAAAGCGACTTCCAACAATAAACAAAAAATCTTTGAACGAAATTATTTAATGCCAATTTCCGTGTGATTATTAATTACTTCTACACTCAATCGCATTTATGTTAACAATCACTCACTTTATTATTGAGACACTGGGCAGCAGCAGTAGCAGTAGCAGCAGCGGCATAATTGGCAGCCAATTTTAATGTCGCCCTAAGCAGCTCAACTATTAATAACTCTTTTCAGCACTTTCCTTTCATTTGTTATTGCGAGAAGGCAGTTGTGGAGCAACTGAACAACTTCGTCATAAAATAGTATTTAATCATGTTGATGTACCAACTCAGATATCAGGGTCAATCAAAAAACTTCCAAATGAAAATGATTAAGCCAAAGCTAAGTTGTTCGAGCGAATGATTTGGGGTTATAGTCGAGAGGACGACAAAGATGATGACAATGACGACTGACCTTGTGATAAGTAATATGTTTTGGGCAGCTATCAAAAACGTTATGAAAGACATGAAGAGAATGACAGTTTTCACACATAAATACGAAAAGGGTGTACGTTTCAAAATGACAGAAGTGCACAGAGTATTTAAACGACATTAGTTCCGTGTTTGATATATTCTGCAAAGATAATGCGAGTTCTAATTATACTTTCAACCGAAGGAATGAAGGTACACATCAATTAAAATGGCAAAAATGCAACATCCATAAGGAAGCGTTCAAAGAAACAAGTATTTTTTGCCCAAATGCGTTTCAAGTAAGATCTTGCATTTTTGTAAGATCTGAGTCAGGATTTATAAATGAGCTATATCGGGCCATCGCCTCACAAATTGATCAATTTTCCGAAATTCAATTTTTCCCCCTGTAGCTTAAAATTCCTAGACTGCAGAATATTTTTATTTGTTTTGTCCTACAATTCTTGATAAAATCTGAGCAAATAGAACAGATAATGAGGCCCTTTCTGGTACTTCCTATCGATTTAACCTATATTTTTTTAAGTTTATATGTTCAGTCGAATTTTGTAAAAGTTAAGGGTTCGCTAAGACAATGCCTAAGAGTGAAAATGGAAAGAATAGTCACACATCTTATAGTAGCTCCAATACAAATTGATCGATTTTCCGAAATCCAATTTTTTCACCGGAACTCTTGATATGAAGATTTAATTCTTGCTCTGTAGTTATTGGTTGCATCAATTAAGAGCTAAAGATTTATCTTCCAACTCTGGCTTTGTCCATACTTTTGCACTAATGTAAATGGATGTTGAGTGAAGTTAAGTGTAGGTCTTGTACTGTTTAATTATAAAATCAGTCCTAATTTCAATATCAGTCAATCAATTTAATGTTAATATTTAACCTATTTAAATAAAAACATTCTAAAATTACATAGACCAAAATAAAGTTTGCGCTGTGAGTAATTAATTGGAATGACATCTAATCTACATCTACGATACATCTAATTCAGTTCTCTAATTTTTTTTACCTCTTCCCCCAAAAGTTTAAGCTTCTTTAAGTATAAAGTTCTGCAACATTCGTAGTATGACATGCTGTTTGTTTCTATACAAAAGGTCAAGGAGGAGCAGGTTTCACTGTATACGTCCTTAACCAGCCTAACCGTTTGGTACCATTAAAGGGTTAAATATGTAAGAATCAGTCATTTCCTTAATATCGCAATCGGATTGTTTTCATTTTCTCAGGAACAACATTAAAACTTTGGTTAACATTCAAGCGTACATTGTTATCGGGTGCCAGAGGATTTAATTTGGCATGCGGTACAGGGAACATTAGCTTAACGCGTTGAGTGTAGTGCCCTATTTATACTGATTCATCCTCTTCCGATAAATTTATAATAATAGAAAGAAGGCACTGTTGTATTGTTGCTTAAAGATAGTTAAAAATGTTTATGAAACTGTTATGTTTGAAGTATTTCCTGCTCTCGAGATTGTTTTTTTAAACTTATTTCCTCCTGATATGCTTGTTTTAATCGCTTCCAATGTTGGCGCTATGTTACAGCGATACAGATTACAGGTTACAATATTAGCCGAATCCTTTGACACAACGGGTCCAGACAAAGCCACTTTTCACACGCTGCTATCAAACATCGATAATTTGTGCACTAAATTCGCTAATAGTGGGTTCTAAATCTAACTTGGTTTTGATATTGTCAATTGACCTCAGCGATTTAATGGCATTTTTTTTTAAACAGACGTGAAAGATCGTTGTTAATCGTTGTTAATAATCGATTGTTAGTTCATTAGGCTTAACGTTCCTGGTGTTATTCGCCAAGTATAGGCCGAACCCATCGAAATATTAATATCAATAAAACTATTCGACAAAATTGAGGTTTTTCCTTCAATGGTGTACGATTTCTTCCTCAAATGACTGCACTGGGTGAAAGCAATTAAATCATCACAAAAATCAGATAACCGCAAAGCTGAACATTTGTTTTATAAAACTGTATGATGTTGCCCAAAATGAATTGAAAATTCTAATAATATTATTGTGATTAACTATTTCCTGTGGTCACATGTTTTCAATAAAAGTTGGCAACCATTATTTCCGTAGAATATTCAGATCAAAAGTATCAAATTTTAAAATGTGCCTTTGAATTATCAAATAGGATAAAATCGTCTTTAAATTTATTATAAAAGAACTCTCAAATATCAAACAAATTTAAAATAGTGCATCAAAATGCCAAAATTTTTACATAAATTATTTTGCACACAGTCGCGGGTAACCAGGGATGTACAAAACAATGTACTTGTTTTTCAAAGGCCCTTTTCGTTGTTTTTGAAAACGGGGGAGGATGTAAATAACTTGTTCAAAATATGAATTTAAAATATGGAATGAAAACGAAATATGGAGCGGATTCACTATAAATTATATAAAACATTAATCTGATGTCTTTCATTTCATATTTTAGTCTTTTACGATAAAAGTTCATTTTGAAAGAGATCAAAACAGAAGCAGATTAAGTAAAACAAATAAATAAATTTATATTGAAGTTGCATTTTAAAAGTGCATATGGAAGTAACTGAAAGTTTCTCATCCCCGGCAATATCAATTGAAATCTATTCTGCAACAAATATGTTCAATAATTCAGACTAGAGAGCAGTATGTTTTGACCTTGATCAACACGTATTTGTAGAATGTTTAACATCAAAAATTGGTCATTTTAATGCATTTTTTTAAATTGAAATTAAAATTAAAAACAAAAATTTGTTGTCTACAACATTCATTAATAAAACCCATGACACAAAATATATATGTATATGGAAAATGCAAACTCTAACGTATTAAAGCTTTTCTGTTCTAATCCTTGAAAAAAAAGGATGAAAAGAATTCTTTAACACTTTGAGAAGACTGCTCGAATTTTTTACAAAAATAATTTGTGTTAAATTTATCTGAGGTATTACAGGGTCCAAAAGGCCAGTTCATATTTCTGTTAAAAATCTTTATCTATTCATCCAAACATATTTCATCGCCTTTGAAGTATCTTCCCGTACGCATTAAAAATACTTATGCCAACGTTTCTTCCAATCCTCCAAATATGCCAAATGTTCACCATCCAGTATGACCTTCAGGGCGCGCTGCTTTTCACGTTGAACCTCTTCAATCGGCTTAAAGCGATCTTCTTTTAGCAGTGAGTTTTTAGTCAAAGTCATAGATGTCACACTAAACCAAGTGAATACAGGATTTATGGAACAAAATTAGTTACATTTTTTTTTTTTGCGAAAACCTTAAGAAGGACCAATGTGGAGTGTTACAAAAACCAAAATTATCCCCCAAAGAAGTAGCATTTAAATAATATTCCTTGATGACAGCGTTGGCCGACAGAAGAATATCATGATCAAAGGAAACTGTCAGCGTAACTGTGGTCTTATGATATTGTGGGATTTGCTTCATCTTTAGCAAGATGGTTAGTCGATTGATCGGTTATTTCCAGTTCATAAGCATAGATCCAAGTTTTGTATCCTGCATTTAAGCATTTCATAACGTGCTGGCAGACAAAATTAAAACCTCATGTCTCTAATGATTTGTCTTCTACAATGATTTTAACTAGCATGCGGACGGACGGGTACTAAGGATAATGAGATTTCAGTTGACTACTTCTACCATACCATAGACGAAATGACAAATATAGCATACCCCCTCCCCCATTATATGATCATGGATTTACAAACATGTTCCAGAATACTCGGAAGCTGATGTAAAAACGAATAACGTACTAGAGGGATGCTTTTTATTTCTATCATTCCAAAATCTTCTTACTAAGCTAAGCTAAATAAACAGAAATTGGCAATGAAATAAGAATGTCATTTGTTTGTTACGTAGTCCTGTTGTGAAGCAATAATTTGTCTTGAAGTTTTTCGAAATGTGGTGTGGCCTTAAGCAAAAGGGGCTTCTTTGCTTTTGCCGATATGAAACGAGCATGAAAGTTGTCTACGAACATTCATGCTTATTATAAAAAAAAACACCAGTCATATAACATATAACGACAAATGAACAGTCATCACTGACACATGTCGATTAGTATTTAACGTTAATTGATATTAATAGCTGATGCTCTGAAGGAAATAATTTCGTCCTATAGCCGACAATAACAGCTAAAACGACAACAACGAAGGATAACAATGATGCTCAGAAATTATTATACAAAGTCGTAAATATTATTGCTTAAGGCGAGCAGAAAAGTGATGGGCGGAGAGTGGGAGCACATATTTTCCACCCAAAACAAAATAATTTGGGTGGGCGAGTTAGTTGGAAGATAGGAAATTAATTTGATGAGATTAGGAAATTTAATCGAAAATTAGTTTCATTGAGTTTTCTTCTTGGAAATAAGGTCTCTGATGGCTATCAGTAAAATGGATATGAGTAAAGGCAAAATAATGAAGTTTGTAAGCATACGAATGCAACTCGAGTGTACGGAGAGCAAGGAAAACCTCTAGTTTTCCTGTTTTTTTGTTTTTGAGCAATTAGTTAGTTAAAACTCAGACAGGGTAAAAGCGATCATGGCATACTGTAATAACTTTCACAGTATCAATCTTGCGCGATATGTGAAAGCTTATTCCAATTGGCTTGTTTGGACAATAAGTTCTAATAACTGATACACATTACAACAAATTTTGAAATAAATCAAGAAAAATAAATAAACACATACTATTTTTTTTGTCCATTACAAAATCGCCTTGAACTGTATGAGGCCATGGCCAAATTTGTTATTCATACAAAGTTTTATAAAGGATGGCAGCTTGTAGTGCTACCTCTTCATCACACTGTTGGAGATGATTATGGGGAAATGGTGCAGTTTACACGACTGGTACCAGCTAGATGCTATTTGTGAAGATGTTACTGCAGTTTTCTCCAACGTTGAGAGTGAATCAGCAAATATGGGTCTGATGGTAAACGAAGAAATCAAGTTATTTGTACGTACAAAAAGTCCACTCGAATAGAACTTTTGTGAATACTGACTACACTGACTTCGGAGAGGTGGATGAATTCAACCATAAGTAAACCGTAAGTAAAACCAATGATATCAAACTAAATATAAGGAGAAGATGGTCACTTGCAAGCAGATATTACTATGAAAAGAGCAGGAGATTTAACGACATAGCCCTCTTTCGATGAACAAAAATCCATTTAAACAATATACTATCCTACTTGTCTTGTGCCGACTCCTGGGTTGTGATACAAGCGGATAAATCAATTCTGGCAGTTTTCAAGAGAAAAATACTCCTGGAAATACATGGTCCCATCGTCCATAACGAAAAGTTTCGGTATCGTAGGAATCATGAGTAGTATGCTGATGTAGTCAAGACCATCAAGCTGCATCGACTGCGTGGGTTGTTTAAAACTGTGCGGATCGCTCCAGCGCAGAATGGCTCCGGCAACAAGCTGCGTTAAGAAGGAGCGACCAAAGCTGTGTTGCAAAGGCCAGGCTTTTGAGACACTTTAAAAACTTGATGTGAAGAATTGGAAAAATGAGCGTAAAAGACCCGAACCCGACATTATTTTCTACATGTTGTGTCAAAAAAGTAATTGTGTAATCCCAGTTTAAAGGGATTGCCAAATTTATTTTTGACAACTGTCTTCTATACTGACATGGAGCTTGAACGTCATTTGTCATTTTCTTTTAATTGCTTGATTTTGTCAGTCTACATGAAGTGTGGTTTGCGATTTTTACAATGCAAGAAGACAACGAATAGGAGAATTTACCAGAAACTTTATATTACAAAATTAATCTTTTGTGCATTCCGCTTACGGTGGGCTTACGGTGTATCGACTATATCAAAAACGTGTACGTCTAAGTGGTAAAAATCATTGAAAAGAGGTCGAGTTGTGGTGAAAGATTTGCCACGTTCTGGTTGGCTAAGGTAGCACTGATGAAGTAAAGGAAATGGTAGCTGAAAATAACAATATAAGTTTGAGAGAGACAATATTCGAACTTTCTATGTCTCTTTTATCAATTCATAGTATTACACATGATTGTCTGAGAATAAAACCCGTGGGCACTGGACTACTTCTGAAAGCTCAGAATTTTTTTCAAAAATTCACTCGCATAAAGCTCACTAAAGACATGACAAAGTAAATCAATTTCGCAACTGAAAAAAAACATATTGTAGTCGATTAAAAATCAGGGTAAATGCAACAACCTCTTTGAATATCGCAGTGTAGTGCACTCCGAGTTCTTATCAGAAGAATAGATGGCAAATGCAGAATATTACCTGGGTGTTAAGCGGGTGGGTGTCTGACAAAGCAAATTCGTCGAAAAAGATTTTGCTCTCCCAAATCTCAGAAGATATGAAAAAGAATTCATCTTGGTATTTTTTTAACCAATTCCCGATATTTTTATCACAGAATGCATAAGATTGTCTATCATAGTTGACATCTAAGTAAGTAATAATGCAATACAGTGAAAGCGAAACATTTATAAATAACAATAAAAAAAAATTTTTAAGCTTAAAATTAAATTTGAGAAAGGAGTCGCCTAATTTAGAAATATTTTCAGACAATCATCCAGTTTCACTAAGCATGATTGTAGTCTCTCAACTTGAAAAAGGTTATATTAAAAACGAATATGGTTCATTTGCACCTATATTTGGAACAATTGTATTGTTAATAACTTCAAATTTTTAATATATCAATTAGTTAATGAAACAGATTTACAAAGATTTCAATACGAGTATTCCAAATCGTACACAGAAATTTGCGTCTTAGATTAATATGGAAAAATTTGTTAAGAAAGAATGTCAGTGCAGCTAATGGTCTATATAAAGTTTTAAGCAAAATAGCAATAAAACTAGAAAATTACCAAACACAAAAAATAGAGTATTTTATACAGTAAAAAAATGTGAGGAAGTTGATTGGAGCAAATAAAGTTAGTGTTTTTTAAGCAATTCCTTCAGCACTTAACAGCAAACCTCCTTGTGGAGAATTTTCTTTTTGTATAAAACCTATTCGTGTTAATTCAATTTGACTTCGTTTTATTATATTCGACTTCTCAATATTATTCAATGTCTACTTCAAAGAATTTATTCGCCTTCTGCAGCATGAAAATAGTTTCCTATGTTGCATGTTGCAGCAGCATATTGTTTTTTCCATGATAGTGTGTATATGGCAACAATATAGTGTGCACACATCTTTTTTACTTGAATTTCTTTATTCAGCTTTAAACAGAATATACTAGTAGATTGAATAAATGCTGAAATGATTCAAATTCCTTTTTTCAGATAGCTTTCCTTTAGCATACTCTCACTTAAAAAATGTCTAACATTAGTGAAGAGATCGAAAAGAAAGGAAATATAATACATAGGGAACGGTCGATACCAGTTGAACTTTCCATGTACGAGGGCGATCCCAAAACTAGCCAACCTAACATAGAAGACACAAAAAAGTTGGGAAAAATGTTCTTTATTTTTTAACGTATTCTTTTTTTTTAGCTCGATACACTTTTTCTAATGATATTCAATAGCTTCTATACCATGCTTATGGTAAGAACTGTCAAAATCCTTAAAATGGCCATGAACCACAGACTCCTCCTCTTCATTATTTGCAAAGTTTTGGAACTTTTGTAAGTTTGGATATCTAAAATTGTCCGTGGGAGCTAAATCATTTCAGTAATGTACGTGCTGAAGCAATTCGAATTTTAATTTATTAAATTTAGTTATCGCAATAGTGGGTGAGTGAGCTGGAGCAATGCCTTGATCAAACAACAATTTTTTTCGCCAAATTCAGCTTTTTCCATAATTTCATCACCTAAACGCTGCAATAAATTAGCATAATATTCACATTTGATGTTTTTTCCTTTCAGAAGGTAATCAATACAAATAATCCCATGCTCATCCCAAAACATCCAAAACGGAACTGTCTTCGCCTTCTCGAAATACTACTCTCCCATTCAAATCCACTTTGAAAAGTGATGGACCCGTGTGTCATCGATGCAAAAATGTGACTTTATTGCGGTGAAACATCGCCAAACACTCTACTGGAACATTTCCACGATGCAGATTTTGCACTATTGAAGGCAAGAGCGGCAGTCTTCTTGCGCACAGCTTTCTCATCTTCAAATCTTTGGTCAGTATACGATGTGTAGCATTTTTTGAAATGCCTATCATTTCAGCCTGCTCATGCGCCTTCAGCCGACGATCATCCAATACCATTTTGTGGACTTTCTTAACCGTGTCTGACGTGGACACCTCAATTGGTCGATCACTACAGAATCGATAAATTGGTTTTTGCCATTTAATTTTTAAAGGTAATTTCATGCAAATGTTGTTCGCGGCTCCATTTCAAAATGTTCATTCTTAAGGTCCAATTGTTCGTCACTTTTTCGAGCATTTCGGCCTGTATTCCACGAGTAACGCGTGTTATGTTATCCTGTAAGGCTTCAATAGTGTTCGGCTTATCCACATAGACTAACGACTTGACATAACCCCACAAAAAATAATCAAGAGGCGTTAAATCGCAAGATCTTGGAGGCTAATTCACAGGGCCAAATCGAGAGATAAGCTGCTCACCAAATTCATTCCTCAACATATCCATTGTTGCACGAACTGTGTGGTATGTTGCACCATCCTGATGAAACCACATGTCAACCAAGTTCAACTCAGCCAATTGGGGCAAAAGAATCGCGTATCATGGCTCGATATCTTTCGCTGTTGACGGTAACGTTTCCTCCACGGCCGTCTTTGAAGAAAATTGGACCGATGATGCCACTAGCCCATAAACCACGCCAGACTGTCGTTTTTTCGGGATGCATAGGTAATTCGTGTATGGCATGTGGTTGTTCATCACTCCAGATGCGGCAGTTTTTCTGTTCAGCAAGGAATGAGCCTCATCGCTGAACACAACTTTTCGATAAAACAGCGGATTTTCATATAGCTTTTGTAAGGACCATTGCCTAAAAATTTGACGTTGTGGTAGGTCATTCGGCTTCAATTCTTGCATGAGTTGAAACTCCCAAATCGACATGTAAAATTTTCCTTGTGGTTGAGTAATACATGCCCAATCGCTGAGAACGGCGATGAACTGACATTTCACGATAGTCATTAACACTGGTCGCTACGGCTGCAATATTTTCTTCGGTACGCATTCTACCTATGTGAGTCGATGGTTTTATGTCCAACAAAGTAAATTTGGTGCGAAATTTGGAGATAACAGCACGAATTTTTGATTCAGCAGGTCGATTATGACGACCATAAAATGGTCGTATCAAACGAAGCACATTTGTCTTAGAGCACGAATTTTTATAATAAATTTCAACGATTTGCAATTGTTGCTCGTTTGTTAGTCTTTCCATGATGAAATGGCAGAATATACTGCACATTTTTCACTTTGACAGTTTGGACGCCATTACCAACCAGTGCTGCCAACTTGAAAAACTTAAATTTCAAAAAATCACCCTGTCCATAACGCTGACTAATTTTTTTCTATGTTTGCAAATTCACTGAGACTTTTAATGGCTGTGGTGATGAATCCAAAAGCAAGAAGTATTCAAAAACGAACACGATTGGGAACGCAAAGAATTAGGCTTTTGAAAAATTGTCTGTGTTTGATGTTACGAATTGGAGAAGGCGTGGAAGACCGAAGAGCTTAGCTATGAAGATATTAGATAAGATTGTATATCCTAGGCAGCGGTCTAAGTAAGTACTACATTCACCGGTGATATCGTTGAAGTTAGTGTCATACTGTAAAGTCGTATTAATTTCATTGGAACAAAGAACATAGCTATATCATCACATAACTCATAACGCAACTGTGTAGGGTCAAGTTTTTCCCTATATCAATAAGGCATTTTCATTAAAAATTGCAATTTATAGATAAATCAGCTTGACCTCTATTATGCTTTCAAGAGACATACGTCAAGCGTACAATATGGGAAATTATTACATTACAATTATAGTCTACCCTCCAACATACTGTGGAGGGTATAAAAGCAGGTAGGTTCAGGACTACCGTTTGTCCCCGCGAATAATTTTATTCGAAAATAACAGTGAGTTGTAAATACAACTATAACACGGTCATAGCTACTACACTCCTGTTTGGACACATTTTCACAAGTTTGGATTTCGATTTATGACAGGAACGATATTAAGATTTCTGGTATAAATTTTAAATAATTCCTTAAATCTTATTACTTTCGCCCAATGTTTGCATTGAAAATATTTCAAAAATAATTATTCATGTGTACGAATATATTGAGTGCACAAATTTATATACCGATATGTATAAAGTGGAAGCTCACTTATAGCAACTTTATGTAAAATGTTCAAACAGATGGCTGATCCCAATTTTTTTAAGACAATAACTTCCAACCAACTTCCCGTGTGGTTTTCTTATCAATAGAGACATTTTAAAATTTTAATATACCCTTTGCTATACTTTACGATTTTTTATTCACTCAGATAAAACTGAAAATTTGTATTGATCCGTAACATGTTTCGTTGGGTAAAATGAAAGTTGTTGTACAATTTTGAACAACTTTAGCCATGATTTGCAATTTCGAGCAATAGCCAATGCTTGCATTAGTTGTACTTACAGAGCCAACACTGTATGTTTGCATGCATATATTATTAAATTGAGTCGTATGTTCTGTAGGGTAGCACATCGTTACATAGTTGTTGCATTCATATAAATATATTCATATCTGATGACACTCGTTGACATGCGTTGTTTGTTGGCTGGCAGTGGCAAGTTAGGTTGTATGCATGTGGTCCACAAATACGATCTGAATGAAATTTGCATTTTCTATATCAATATGCATCCAGGAGACGTACAGACAGACATGTGAACATGTTAATAAATGCAGATACATATCTATATATGTAAATCAATTAAAGTGACTCGTTTTGCCAATATAGTATACCTATGACTATAGTTAATCTATTTATTTCGATTGAATGTGTGTTTTATGATCACGGTGACATCAGCTGTTTTTATCAGTCTAACTTTTGAGTGGTCTTTAGCCGCATTAAGAAATGATTTCCGGAGCATTCCTCCATGCGAAGTATTCTATTGGAGCTGAGATATTGACTGACATTATAATAAAGATGTGTAAAGTGGCAGAAGTTTTTCGGAATGACGCTTGAAAGACGAGGTGATGACTTTGGTGTTGATGATTTTGACGAATTACCCTGACAAAGAATATTAGTTGGGCGTTGACCGACTGTGGTTTAACATCAAACCACGTAAATCCTTTGGTATAATTATCCAACTTCGATGAAATCAGCATCGATGTGTTGACGAACACTTCGACTATCAGAGCAATTTTGATTTTGTTCCATAAGCGCACAAAATTACTGTTGTGTAGTGGGGAATCAAGGAATATCCTATTTCGAAACCTAAATGTTGCTACTAAGATGTTACTTAAACATGTTAAAAGTTCTTTCTTTCCAGAAGGACGTCAAAAGCGAATCCCTTTCAACTTTAGGTAGTTTCCTCATGATATTCATAGGATAATATGATAATTGGTATCATATAGTCCAGCTTGTTATGGCAGAATTGCAGCGAAAATTCCTCAATATGCTGATTTCAAGAAACTTTACTTTCTGTCGGCCTTCAAAGACTGCTGACATTACTGCGTCTGATTTTATCTCGTACACAAACCGAAAGTACTCGGACGATTTGAGGCATTGCATACGGATGATAATTGTATTTACAACTCTCCTGACAGGAATAACTATTTTACACATTTTGAAAGCCACTGAAGAGAAAGGTGTATTATTTTTCCAATAAATAAAAAAAAACAATGTATATGAGTTAGACGAAGTCAAAGATTCCAATAAAATGGAACCACTTGCCATGCAGAGCGTGAACTCAAGGCAATATTCCGAGAAATATTCGGTGAATACTTCGACACCGATGAATAAGTCATCTAGATCATGTGGTACTATACTTCTATACGTTTCCTTTTAAGGCTACATAAAGTCCAAAGTCTACATTGAACAAGCGGCTGCTTTTGAAGAATGGGAACCAAGAATTCCCACGCCTTCAGCCAATTGATAGTCGAACGGTTTGAAAGCGTCTTCGAAAAATTGATTTTCTGAATCGATTAGGTTGTGGGAAGTTATAAACAACATTTCCACTGTTCGACAAGAATCGCCATATACTTATACCAGATAGAGATATGTACATGGAAATGTAGAATTCCTGGTATAAGAGTGTATGTCGACTTCTATATTGACGACTTAAAATTAAATGATTAAGTAGGCTTCGGGGTCTACCTGATCACTGTAGTGTTTATCAGGCCGAAATTTTCGCCATTAAGGAAGTGGCAGAATGGCTGAGATATAACGTTCTCATCACGGTGGGGATTAACACATTCTCTGACAGTCAAGCTGGCATTAAATCCCCAGATTCTGTCTTCCTGAACTCAAAATCGGCCCTGAATTGCCGCAGATCTCTTAACGAGATGGCTCAGCATTTAAATATTCATCTTATGTGGGTTTCAGTCAACAGGGACATACCAGGGAACTACAGACCAGACGTTATGCAAGACTAAGGGCAACCTTACAGAGTCCAGCCGAGTTGGAGTTCGTGGGCATGCCTCTATCCACTTGCAAGCTCCTACTGCGAGATAGAGCATATTTACCACCAAATGGTGGATGGGCATCTGTCCGATGGGCATCTGTCAATCCAGACAGATGTGACCTCGCCTAGATCTGAAGGGTTCAGACACACTGCTGTCGCTATAAAGACCCGACGTCCCATTGCTTGTATCCGTCATGATGTGATACTGTCTGATTGGAAGACATGTAGTGTGACTGAAGGTTGCAACTAGTGACTTCTGTAGGAACTGTAGGATTATAGAGGGGGAGGAGTCCATAGAACAACTTGTCTGCAACTGCCCCGCTCTGGCGAACAGCCGGGGATCAACACTGTGCTCTTATTTCTTTAGAGATCTAAGAGATATAGATATAGATGATATACCTATAGATGTTGTCCGGCTTAAGAGCTTCTTGAGGCGCTCAGAATGGTTTAACGGAGGAAACTGAGGACATCCATATCTCTAGTTTCTGTGGCATTACAATGGACAAGTCTAAGTAAATCTAACTATTCAGACAGCCACACTGACATAACCTAACCTAACCTAGTCAACATTTGAACGAAACGAGATTTAAACCAATGAACAGTCCAAAGTTTCGACAAGCACCATACAATGAAAGGCCAAACAAAAACACTATTTCCAAATAAAGTATATCTATCTACCTTATTTTTCCAGTGAAATATGAAATTTTTTGATGATATTCG
Source organism: Philornis downsi (assembly GCA_019455685.1). NCBI lineage: Eukaryota > Metazoa > Arthropoda > Insecta > Diptera > Muscidae > Philornis > Philornis downsi. The sequence goes on from JAHXMU010000008.1 coordinate 1,032,912, forward strand.
ATAGTATGAATACCAATTATGGAAATCACTTACAAATGTATATAAAATGGGGTGATTTCTAACCATTACTGTCAAATACTGCAAATTGGTCTTAATGGATGAATAAATGGTAAACGAATTAAACAAATTCGGAGAAATGAAATGAAATGAATTTTTTTTTCATTGAACCAATTCGTTGTAATCACAACACAACATCTTGAACATTGTATTCGTCGACTCATTAGCAGTGCACGTCTTAAAACCCTATTTTTTTTAAGAAAATAATGTGTAAATTTATCTCTATTTGTAGTGAAATTTCGTACACTATAGCAGTTTTCAATAAAGACAATGTGTTCGTTTACAATGTTTATGAGCTGCTACCGCACTTTTGGACACCTACCAACTACCACTATAGACAGCTTTTATTAGTTTCATAAATTTTACAGTTACGAGTGTTGACAAATAATGCAAATGTCCTTTATTCCAAAGGCTGGTTGAATCTTTGTATGGACAGGTTTTTTCTCAATTAGAAACTTCCCTTTATTATATTTCATATCCCCTTATCATCTACTTCGACCGAATTTCCAGTGAAACTAAACATTTTTTCAATCGGTCATTAACAGCGTCCACAATTAGGGCGATTGCTTAAAAAGATATATTAGTTGGGATGCCATTTTTTGGTACCTATTGACCTAACTACCGTCATATATAGCTCTTAGTTAATAAATAAGAGAAAAAACCGCTGAAAATTTATATCCTCCCTAAGATGTACTTAGTTCCTGTCTGGTTACGTATCTTCCTACCAGACCGCTTTTTTAGAGCAATTTATTTCTTTTTTCAGCATCTTTTAGTAAGAACACCCATATTTAAGGCTTTTCTTTAAAAATACCTATGAGTTAGGAAGGCTGCTTCCGTATATTGATTTTGATTAGGGAATAAACAGTAAACTTATAAAAAAAACCTTTTCAAGAAGTGGATTCTAATTCTTGTATTGGAAAGTTTCTCCTGGTCCGATTTTGCACAGTTTTAAATTCAAACAGCATTTAGATATGAGATCTATGTTTGTCAAATTTTAGATCAAGCGATAACAAATCTACTTTCCTTCAACAGAAACGAAGACGGACAGATGGACAGACAGGCATGTTTAAATCGATGATTTTTATTACGATCAAATAAATTTCCTGCCAAAAAAAGAAATATACTTATATCAAAAAAATTGAAAATTCCAAGATAATCAATATTACTTTGACTTTTGAATTATTTTAAGATGACTTTTTCGGATTCGACTCAGATGTAAGGCACCATTCCATAGCTTCTTATCTAAAGGGTGTCCCAAAAAGAACGCAAGATTTAAATTTAGCGGCATTCGAAGTGTCATTGTTTGACATTTGAAAAATTGTTATTGTTTGCTAGTAGAAGGTACGAGGCAAGTAAAAATAGAGCGCTACACGAATATCACAATTTCATAGTGAAATTGTTTTACCAAAATGGTGAAAGTTTTGCGGCTACAGTTCGCAAATTGCGATCAATTTGGGATCACAATAATGCTCCAAAAGAGTCAACTTTAAAGAGATTAATGGATAAATTTGCCAAAACTGAGTCTGTTAGTGATGTAAAGTCAACAATGCGCCTTCGACCAGGTCGATAGACCGAAAATGTCGCAGCTGTACGTGATGATGTCGCTCAAACTCCATCCACCTCAATTCGACACCGAGCTCAGCAAATTGGTGTCTCCAAATCCACTATGCAGCGAATTTTGATGAAAAATTTGCATGTTCAAGCATACAAAATTCAATTGACTAAGGAACTGAAGCCAGCTGACCATGGACAGCGAAGGGAGTTCGTTAATTGGGTATTGGAGAGACAACAAGAAAATGCTGATTTTGCCGATAAAATCATCTTCAGTGACGTGGCCCATTTCCATCTTGATGGCTTCGTCAATAGGCAGAATTTTCGCATTTGGGGTGAGGAAAATCCTCGAGTGATTCACGAGAAGTGGTTTCAACAAGAAGGCGTCACATGTCATACAGCCAGAGAAACAATTCAGTTCCTGCATTAGTAATTTCCCGGTCGTGTTGTTTCGCGTTTTGGAGACCAGAATTGACCGCCTAGATCGTGCGATTTCACACCATTAGACTTTTTTCTTGGGGATTTCTTGAAGTCGATGGTTTACGCGAATAGGCCGACTACGACTCAAGTCTTGAAAGAGCAAATTGGACGCTGCATTAATGAAATGCCGCAACATATATGCAAAACGGTCATTGAAAATTTCATTAAAAGATCGCGTGTGTGCCAGCAAAGCCGCTGCGGCCATCTGCCCGATGTGTTGTTCCATACATAACCTCATTCTGTCTACTTTACGATACAACAACGTTTCACGATTTTTTTTTAAATATCTGTGTTTTATTTAAGATTTAAACCTTGCGTTCTTGTTGGGACGCAGTAAAATTATGTCTCATCATCAGTTATAAGACCTTTTATAAATGTGGAGCCGGAATTGCATGTCTTCAGCGTCGTTTGCGCTATTGAATTCTTTAAGAAAATTCAGGTCTTTCGGAACTAGTTGTTCGGCAACACATTACACGCTATTGTTTGGGTGTTAATTGGTACGATTGACTTGCAAGGCACAGAAAGTTCAGCGGCCAATCAGCATTTCCTTTACTTTATGTACCTATATGTTAACTTCTATCGAAAACGTTAACGGGCTATCAAAGCGTGGTATATTCTCCTTTACATTGCGAGCGTACAGTGAATGCACTGTACCGCTCATATACACGTGTTTAATAAGGCGATTCACTGCAAGACTCGTGTGGCGTTCCCAGCGATGCGGGCCACGAAATTGCATTTGCAGTATAAAATTTGATACTAATTCCCTTCTTTATTTGAAATGGATTACCCAAATCGAGCACTGTAAATAATCTAATTGGCAGATCGCGCTCAAGCTCTAGTTGTGCCAACCCAGCTATAAAAAGAATTTTGACATGCTTTTATAATGATCAATTTTCGGAAGTTTTTGCACAGAATGTATACTCGTATGCTTTATGGGTCTCAGATTAGTATTGTTACAAGCGGAAGACTAACTGTGACGGTGAATAAAAAAATTAGTGTGAAGAACAGTTCTTTATAAAGTTATTAAAGTGTCAATAATTGGACATTCCATCGATGTAGAAATAGCACAAAAGAGGCACCCTATTTATGTGCATATTATGCTAGACAGTGACTATATTTATTACGAATATTGTTATCATGACATCTGATTCATGTAGATTATATACCTATGTAACGATCCTTGTAAACTGATGGTTCTTATGATTGCATTCGTAATCGTTGGGATACGAATGACATTTGTTGGCGTAATTTTAGTTGTTGTTCTTGATTAGTTTATAATCTATTCACATGGCATGATGATGCGTACCATGTTTATGTACATAATGCTCCTGCATAACACTTTCATACACAATACTATTCGCATGATAACTTATGCATTTGTAATTTGTTTGCTAATGTAACCACAAAGGAATAGAAAGTCATTAATGTGTTAATTATATTTGTATTTAAAATGCATTTACATAAGTACTTATTTGAAGTAATTAACCAATTTTCTAAGAAGTGTGGTAAGGGTCAAATCAGTCAGATCAATTGAATTTTCATACTAAATTGCAAGCGTTGTTCAGTGTAGATTTTCGGTAACTGCATTAACCTTAAGTTTTCCGGATGGCTTATCAGAGGGATGTACGAAACATTGTTTGATGTGTGCAAATCATGAACATAGTAGAATATTGCATTAAATATATAATTTTTGAAAAATTGCATAAATATGTATAATCAGGGTTTTCGGGAATTAAAAGCAATACAATATTTCATCACCTGCGACAAAATAGGTATCATATGTAATACACTTTGTCACAAAAGAAGGTGCAATTGACCATTTAAAAGGGATTTTCTAAATTCTTTTTGTTGCTGAATTTGCTCAAATGTCTTCTTTAAAAATTGTTGCACATGGAATTTCAAGTTCCTGAAAATGTTACAAAAGGCTTTAGCAACTTTATCAAAAATACATGTATAATAGTGGTACAGTGCACACAAAAGCGGACGTAATGTGGTGGAAGATTTACTTCGCTGTGGCGTGCCATCAATGTTCCCAATTGAAATTAACATCAATGAAGTGAACGATGTGGTAGCTAAAGATTTACATTTAAATTTGAGATAGCTATTGAATTTACTATGTCTCACAGACTAAATCACACCATTTTACATGATCGTTTGAGTGTAAACGCCTTGACGCTCGAAAGATCTGGGTTCTCTTTATAAACTCAACTGCGTAATTGTCGCTGTTCATACTACGCTTTGCAATTGGCGATTAGACATGAATTCACGATTATATAGGTATAAACTAGTCAATAAGCTTCGGAATGGCGCCATCCAACTATATCCAAACCAAACCAAAGAAAACATGTCAAAGTCAATCAAATGTAAAGATGATTTTGAGTGTTTTCTTTGATAATCGCGGTGTTGCGCACTCGCAGTTATTGCCAAAAGATCAAACGGTAAATAAAAGGTAATTTCTGGCTGTTATGCTGCGTTTACGACAAATTTATTGAAGTAGACCAGATTTGTGAGAAGAAATCTCTAGAATGAGACGTGGATTTATGAGTTTGACATGTATATTAGTCAACAAGCTTCGAGATGGCACCTTCCTATAAACCATTCCAAAGTCAATCAAATTGTCAAGATAACGTTGACTGATTTCTTTGATTATAGCAGTGAGGTGCACTCGGATTTCTTGCCAGAATGCCAAACGGTAAAAAAAAAACATAATTTTAGGCTGTTAGCGGCATTTGGGAGAACAAATTGTGGAAAGAAACTTCATGAGTTTTACACCAAAATAGCGCTTTATCTCACAGAGTTATCATTTACAATAAATTTCTGGTCAAAAACTCAACAAATTTCATCGAGTTACAACCATATTCACCTGATATTGCTCCTGCTGACTTTTTGCCTCTTTCCGAAATTCGATGGAAGCCATAAAGAAATTTCGCGGCGTGAATTGAGGTCTTTTGTGGAAAATGCGTTTGAAAAACGTTTTGATAATTGATTATATGTTGGCATAAGTGTACCATTTCCGAAGGGGCCTATTTTGAAGTTGATACAATAAATTTTAATGAAAGAAAAAAAATATTTTTATTTGGTTTATTGACCATTTTGCGCTACTTTCCTGACAGAGTTTAAGAATTTGTTACAGATAATAGTATACATTTCTGAGAAGAGGCCTCCCACAAATCCGAATTTTGGTGTTTTTGTGATCGGTACATTATTTTAGCTAAATCTACGTGAAATCAAGGAAGCCTAGAAACATCAAAGATGTAGCCAGGATTTGATTTTGGAAGATCACATGTCTTTTCTAGCGACACAAATTGCATAACAGCCTTATAAAGAAACGCAATATATAGGTATGTTAATTAGTCTTCTTTGGTTCTTTCTATTTAGTTCCTAAGGTGAATATAAGTACCGCGGGCAATCGTGATCAACGCCTAGTGATAAATTTATTTTACGCTTTAAGGAGCAATGTGGTCCTTCCTTGCAATATGTCTCTATTCTATTTATGGTAAATACTAGTACCGATATAGTGAATTTGTACCCGCCCTATCATTTAGAGGTACACAAATTGTGACGTAGCTTATGACGTCAACTTTCTGTAATTTGCGACTAAACAAAAACAATAATGATTCTGTGGTCTATGGATACATTTCGTTACCATAATAAAATGTCTAATATCAAATTTCAACTTAACATCTCAGAGACCCTTCATCCGAAGACATAACATGCTTTACACAGACATCCATTACATCTTAAAAATATTATCGTATTATCGCATTTTACATCGCCTTCATTTACATTTTGAAAAAAGCGTACTCCTACAGAAATGCTAACAATTTTTTCTTTCTTACATTTATTTAATTCAATAACATATCCATTAACTAGAAGAAATAAAATACTCATACATCCTGTCTTAACTAAAAGACAATATATTTAAACATGTATCCTAAGTATTTACATAGCAAACAGAAATTGTACGGTGGATTGGAGGAGGCGATGCTGATAAGACAAAACAACTGCACAAATTCTCTTTCTCCACAAATAAGGAAAGAAAACATTTTCTTAGAGATAAGAAAAAAAACCAAAAAATATAGTACCAAGAAGTAAACAAATAAAATACAGCAGTGCAAAAAGGAAACAATATGAAAGCAATAAATGCAGGAAGTAATTCAATGATCGACTTTAAATGCAGCTACTGAGGAAAGCGACGTGAATGGAACTGTCTTCAATACAATAAATGAAATTATTTCGTTGACTAAGCATTCTTATGTAAGAAAAGGGCGATATTTTTTAAGTATTTTATATTTGTGATATTGAATGGTGAGCGAAATACTACAACAATGATGACACACTTTTAAAATATATGCATCTAGCGCATACGAAACCGACCCAATAACTGAGCGCAATTGCTAAAAATTATGCTTCGAATAACCGCCCATACCTGTTTGCCGGCTGGATGTTTTTTAAAAGGTCAAAAAGTACATTCCTAATATGTAATATGAGCGCATCTGTAATTCCGCACACAAATAAAAATCTAAACCGATGCAACGAATTTTATATTTTCTCTTTTTCAATATTTATTCAAATAATTTTGTTTTCTACTTTAATGTAAGATAATATTCTGATACTTCAAAAAGGTTTTCAATATCGGAATTGTATACGGAAAATGCGAAATTTTTGAATTTTATTAAAATATATGCTATTTCGCACTTTCTATTGCAGCACTTGTGCGCAGTTTGACAATTTTTGTTTTCTTTTGATAGTGCAAAACATTTCAAAATGTACTCGTATGTCCAAAAAATAAGACAACTTTTTGCTTTATTAAAAAAAAAATTCTTTATATTCACCTAAATTTATTTCATTGTCTTGAAAGTAGTATACACCGGACACAGTTCAATTATTCCGGTACGGCCTTCAGGACCCGATATTCAATAGACTCAAAACAGCGTCTTCGGAGCGGTCATTTGAGTTTAGGAAACACCCAGAAGTCAAACAGTACTAAATTAGGCGAATACGGTTGTTGATCCTTTAGCGAACAACCCATACAAAGCCAATGCAGTGGAAGATAGCGCTTCTCCATCCTGGTGCAAAAGCCAGAAAACGGACAACAGACAACAGGCAACAGATAACAGATAATATACAATAGACAATAGATAATAGATAATATATAATAGATAATAGATAATATATAATAGATAATAGATAATAGATAATAGATAATAGATAATAGATAATAGATAATAGGTAATAGAAAATAGATAATAGATAATAGATAATAGATAATAGATAATAGATAATAGATAATAGATAAT
>JAHXMU010000008.1:1040542-1152291 GCA_019455685.1 Philornis downsi
ATAGATAATAGATAATAGATAATAGATAATAGATAATAGATAATAGACAACAGACAATGGACAATGGACAATAGACAATAGACAATGGACAATAGACAATAGACAATAGACAATAGACAATAGACAATAGACAATAGACAATAGACAATAGACAATAGACAATAGACAATAGGCAATAGACAATAGACAATGGACAATGGACAATAGACAATAGACAATAGACAATAGACAATAGAAAATAGACAATATACAATGGACAATAGACAATGGACAATGGACAATAGACAATAGACAATGGACAATGGATAATAGACAATAGGCAATAGATAATAGACAAAAGACAATCGACAATAGACAATCGACAACAACAATGATACTATTTATTGATCTAGAAGAAACATATGATGCAAAAAACCACGATTATTGAAAAATACTGCCAGCATAATCTTGATTTTAGGCCGACTTTGGATTGACCTTTTGACACAAGCTTCGCCCTTGGCACGATATTCACTTGATCAGTCGGTTTTTTACAGATCATAAGCACAGATCAAGCATAATACATTTGTAACGTACTGGTAACCAGAAATCATATTTTCGCAGATTTTAATGCGGTGGTATTTTTGCTAAGAAAATGTTGGGTTTTTGACACTAATCGGGATTTGAAACATTTGATGTTCAAAATACTTTATAAAGTGCGATTGGGCGATCCATTTGAAATGCCAATATCATTCAGCAAGACCCTTAATTGTTAGTGGAAATCTCGAATTTGTTGAACTTGACTTTCATCCGCAGAAGTTAATGGCCGTCCGAGCCGCTCTTCCTCTTCAACTAATTATCGGCCTTCTTTGAACTGTATGTATCCAACAAAGTCTGTTTCTTAAGGACTTGTTGCAATAAGCTAAATGTTTCTGGTGCAGAAATTTCATATCGTAAGCAGAGTTTAATGGAACTTCTTTGCACAATAAAATTAGGCAGTGTTAAAATCGCCGTAATCACTTTATCCGTTTCATAAAACTAGGTGTAGCTCAAACAGTAATCATGTGAAGTTTGCCACAAATGTCGATCACAATAATACCAGTTTAGAAAAAAAACATATTGCAGCCAAAATTATAGAAATTATTATTATTTTTTTTTTTTTGTGTATTGTAAATTTAGTAGTCGTCAACATAAATCCTATACGATTCATTTTGTCAAGTTTTAGTTTAGGTGTTATGAGTTTCTAAAGCTCTGCTTAAGAGTCATGTACGGCCTATCTTGAGGGTAGTTACTACGATAAAAAAAATTTGTTTTACTTAAATAATTCCGGAAATAAATCTGCGAATTTATTTTGGCAAAAAAATATGCATGTGCCAAATTTAAGCAAATAAAAAGTATGAACCTAGGAATATATGGGTAAAAATTATCATTTATATGGGGGATATCAAAAGAGTGGTAAATGCTCGCGGTTTTTCGATTTTGCCGAGCGTTATAAACCAATAAAATAAAAAAACATGAATTATTGAATCATACCAATGACGAGTTACAGCTAAAATTTAATTTCGGAAAATTGATCACTTTGTATGGAAAGTACAGGAAAGGTAAGACGATATAGGCTATTTATAGGTACGATATAGAAAAACATTATGCCGCGCCAAGTGTTAAGCAGTCTGTCTCATAAAGATTTGTGGCAGCCATCGCGTCTACCGCGCTCAAATGACTTAGAAAGTCCTCAAACTCATTTCGACAAAAGATACGCTAACTTCTGAATGTTACATTTTCCCATATCGAATATATGCATATTCATTTCTCCGAGTGTATCTATAAAGACTTTCGGTGAAAAGAAGATGTTTTTGCTTCGGCCCTGCCGAAGTTTATATCACTATGAGATAAATAGCTTTGCGGGTTTCCATTGTCTCTTACATGACATTAAATAACAAATCAGAAGCAAACAAATTTATCTGAGATTAAATCGTATGGAAGGCACTGATTTTGTGCTCCAGAATACGAATCCAATGTCCGTTACATTTTTGGGAAAACAGAAGTTGAAGTTGCAAAAAAATGATTTTTTGGGACATTTAGAAAAGTTGAACGTGAGCAACTCTGAATTGGTGTTCAGTTTTATCAAGCTCATTGGGTTTACAAGGTATCATAACTGGAAATGTAAGAAATGATTTGTTTCGGCTCAGTATTCCTATTTGAAAAATATGACATGCTTGCAAACAAGAAGACTAATAAAAAAAATTCAGAATACATATCTTCCTTGTGAAGAAAGTTTGGGAAATCCTTTTAAGTTCGATTAATAAACTCTTATTACGATAAGGTCATCATAATTTATCTGCAGTTAGTATGGGAATATTTGTTGCCAAATTTTCAATTGTCTAGTAGGTAATGAAGCGTTCCGTACACTTAGTGTCAAATAGACACAATTTCTTAGAAGTCCTCCCATTCTCCCATTTGATTTCCCATGTGGAAATCAAAATATTGGCTGAAGTACTCTTTCAATAGCTCGTAATTCGCCGAATAAAATAAGCTTCCTAACATCTCTTCATTGAATTTAATGAAATTTACTTTTCGCAACACTCTCAATGTAACAAACGATGCGATAAACTACATCTGCACCATTAAATTATCCTAGGTCACAGTGTACCAAAACAAGAGTACAAATATTAGCAACTAAAAACAGGATAACTAAAGAATAGGAAATGACAATGGAGAAAATAGAAATAAAAAAACACAACAACCAAGATATACAATACTATATAAAGAAAGTAAAAGGAAACAGATAGCAAAGCACACACAAAACTATAGGAAAGGAACGAAAAAAACCAACAAATCGTAAAAGCCAACAACAGCATTTACACATAAAGTATCACCAATACAAATACGGAAAACAAAGGTAAGGGCGTACTCGTGTTGATAGCAGCAACGGAGGACGCAAGTAGGATATGAACATAGCAAGTATATTCATTTTCGCTTTTCCCTCCTCTTTCATAGAGCGAAATAATAACAATATCATAATTTAAAGAGACTTATTCTTAATGCCATAGAAATAGAGAAATTGTATAATAGTATCTAGGATCAGGATGAATGAGTAGAGAAGTAATAAAACATGTGCTGTATGTCCCTTTGGCCTATAGATGCATAGATAAAGAAATGTCTACGTACATCCATAATATATGAATATGTAAGACGGTTTACATATAAGTTTGTTAAATCGGTGTAAACCTTTAAACTGCCACACTTAAACTATTTAAGACAATTTAAGTGCGTAATATTGTGTTGCTTTTTTTGAGGTTAAACATCGTATATTTTGTTAAGTACGTTGACATTCTCCAAGTGAGGGATTTTTAAATTGCTAATAGTGACAATGGTTAGATGTAATGATTGTACGATTGTACGATGCTCCATTGAATTGAAAAGTTATACTGATACTGCCACATACTTTATTGACTACTTTCAACACGCACTAGTAGGTGGATCAATAATTAGAAGCATGAACAAAATTTAAAAGTACTTTTAAACAGTGGTTTAAAAAAAATAATTCTTAAAAATAATGCTGGAACCTTCGAGATTTATATTCTATTAGTAAAATTCAAAGCGGTCATAGTGGAGAATTTCTTAAGACGACTTGTAAATCCCTGAAATATATATTTCTTGAACTGAATCCCACAGACTGTATTGTGCCTCTGTAAATGAAAAAAAAAAATAAAATAAATTATGAAACCAAAAATTTCTGTCAGGTAAAATGACTCACATACCCTCAATCAATTGTCATTTTTTTGAAATTTTGCTTTTAGAGATCAGAAGGGGAGAGGAAAATTGCCATGTTTTATATATCAAATTTTGCTTAGAATTACCGCATTAACAGAAGCAAAGATATGAATAGACTAACATCGGCTGGTTCAGAAAGTTCGTTTGGTTTTTAAAAGAAATTTATTTACAAATGCAGGTGCAAGAAAATAATTATTTTAATCTATTATTTAATCTCCCACCTTTTCTAATAATTTCTTCCCACCTCTCTGGGAGCTTTTTAATTAATCTCCCATAAAACTCACGTGTTTTTTCTGAAAAAATAGCGCCCAATTCAATTTTTCAGTTCCTCGTCATTATGGAAATTCAAATCCTTCAAGTGGCTGCTCAGACTGCGATATAGGTGATAGTCGGACGGGTGAGTCTGGCGGTACGGTGGCTAAGGTAAAACTCACCACTCAAGCTCTGACAGTTTCTGACGGGTCCGCAAGGCAGTGCGAGGCCTCGGTAAGAGAGTGAGATACCCACACATCGAGGTTGCTCATAAATCCGAGTTCTTTTATGGCCTCTTGAACGGTTGAGACTATTTTTTTTATTTTATTTCAGCTATTTTCCTAACAGTTGCGCGGGGATTAACAATAATTAAATCTCTCACCTCCTCGGAAACAATTTCTTTTGGTCGTTCTGATCTGGGAGCATCCGTTATGGAGAAGTTGATCGTAGAAAACCTTTTAAACCATTTCTGGCAAGTTCATTTTCATTTGGTACGTTTTCTTCATAAACGAACTTTATTTTTCGGCTGGCTTCAACATCCGTTTTTCGTTTTCGGAAATAACACAGCATAATTAGCCTAGAATACTCTTTTTCGCTCATTTTTTCCACTTTATAAAACTTTTTTTAAAACGCTATAACCACTTACGGCTAGAACGAGAACACCAGTAAACAATAGTAATAGTAAGTTTTGATAGTGTTTGAAGGAACTCTACGTCATGAGAAGTGACGTATGGTGAACTAACGAATTAATTGATCGTTTTAATACCTTCAGCCAAAGAAATGAAAATATATATAAAATATAAACCCAGTGGAAAACCGTTGAAGCACCAAATATCTCCTGACCGACTGTTTTTCATGGTTTTTTAATCTCGATTAAACGATATCCGTTCGTCTGACTGGCTGACTGTCTGGCTAGTAGGCACGATAACTGTCTTAAATTTGAAACTTAAACAAAACTTGACACAGTTTGCAGCAGTCGATTGTAAGTAAATAAACAATCGGCTCTTTCCAGTACCCCTCATTAAAATCCAACATTTTTCCAACTTTAATTTTTTCCTACTAACAACCAATTTGTAAATTGCAACCTCACAAATATTTGTTCACTATATTTTTCTATAAAAATTGGCCTATTAACCATACTCCTTCTTACACCTTCCATACTAATAACCAATTTAACCCATATATTCTTAGCTTCACACCATCAAACGGTTGCATTGAACTCAACCAAATTTGGAACACATCACGCGTTTGATAAACTCAGTTCCGAGAACTAGAATGGGCTACACTGTCACGCCCATTCGGGTACCCCCCACACAAATCTATCGATTTGTTCCATTTCATTTTTCCTTCTGTATTCTCTAATCTGAACACGATTTGCATAATGTTACAATCCATGATAAACTGTACAAAATGTATCAGGTAACCACGCCCTTTCTGATAACTTCCATTCAAATTACCTAATTTAACCCATGTATACCTAGATCCACATCTTTCATTCAGTGGTACCGACACTCATGCAACATAAATCAGCTAATGAAACCATTCAATTGGTTTTTTTATATTTTCTAAGCAAAAAACAGCAGGTTGGAGGAGAGTTATACTAATTAAGTTCAGTAAACTATAGTTTTGCTTCGTCAATTGCGTATTAATTCACAGCATTTGTTGATAACACTCTAGTGCCGCTTGCATACTTCACACACTTTTGCACCAACGCCAAAGGACGTCGCCTTAAGGTATGTTTAAGGCTCTTTTTCTATATATTTTGGTCGAACATCAGTTTGAAAAAATTTTACTAAACCTGTCGATTGCTTGACTGCAGAAAAATCAGAAGAAATTTTTAAAATCGGTACATCGACTAAATTGTGCGGAAGGTACCACAAAGGGCACTACGTCGGAGAAGTTCCTGGGCACAGAACGCAATTTTGAAAAGTAGTCAATACCCGTTTCTTGCCAAATATTGTTCAAAAACTAAAATTATAACACACTGAAGTTCTTTTCGTTGAACTCATAGACGACTTACTGATGTTTGCTAAATCGTTCAACTTTTTTTTTTTTTGCATTTGCAGAAGCAGGTTTAGTAGTTTTACGCACCAAATTATATTGGGCATAGTTATCCGGTTGAACTTTTTCAAATCACATCAAGCATTTTAAGGCAATATGATAGATAAAAATGCAGATAATTGCAGCCTACTTATTGAAAATTGCCGGGTAAAGATTGAAGTACGTTAAATCGATATATTTGTATGACAGGCAACAGAAAGGAGGGATATTTTCAGTCCATTTTCATTTCCAGATTCAGTTTTACAAAACTTTATTTTATTTATTTTTATTTTATTTTTTTTATTAATTTAGAAATTCAGTAATGATTTCATGGGAGGTGTCAGAGGGCAGGATGTGTTTAAATAAATTCCCTTGCATGCCATGAATGAGTTTCGAACGAGCATCTCACAGTCAATGAAGTTACAGAGAGATTCTATTTTTAGACTCTGTCAACGTGTGTGCTTACTCGGTCAGGGCTGTGGTTATTCGGTTACTCTCCTCACTTCATAAAGTATCTTATTATAAAGCAATGGAAGGGAAGAAAAATTAGATTACTGCAGCCTAAGAGTTAACAATTGCAAAGGTACAATTGAGGAGAGGCAGGACCAAGTAGGGGATTTTAATCTTGAAAACGCATAATGTATGATATGAGATAATGATATTGAATAATAAAATATACATTCGAGTTTAATGGGTCATTTACATTGGCGGTAACACAAAAAACGGGGATAAACGATCGACGTCTTCAAACTTTGCTAAGCATGGACATAACATGGTCAAAAATTTATAGTACTGCAGATTACTTCGTAGAAATTACAGAGGAAAGATTCGGAAAGTTGGACAATTTGTATGGGAGTTACAAGAAGCGATGAGTTAATATTACTCTTTTGCAGTTCCCAGCTTCAATAAACAGCATACAAGTCCATAATTAGGGCAAAATATATGTACGAGTATGTACATGATTCTGTCAATTGTTATGAAAATTCAAAAAATTATAAAAATTTCCATTTTCCATGAGCAAGTCTTGTCCCACCGCATCGATTTTCTCAGTTTAGGAAAACCTGCCAATGAGCGTAAAAATATCAGCTTCCTGACTCAAGCGGTTCAGACTCTACACTATAATACTTTCAACAGACAGGCGTGTTGATATGCGTGAATCCGTATGAATTTTTATGAGAAATGAAAAATCCTGTGTAGTTCTCACCCTATGGATAGAAACAAGTTTCTTGAAAACTTTTTCAAGCAGCATTAAATATGTACATACCACAGTTTGTGTAATAACGGCAGATAAAGTATTAAAAACAGTTTTTTATTTTAAAAAATATACCCGATTTCTTCAAATCCAAGTAAAAACAACCCAATGTATTCGTTTTTCAATAAGGAATGCAAACAAAATAATAAATTTCACTATAGTTTGAATATTTCCTGGTTATGTCAATCATAATTTATAATCCTAAAAAGGAATTTTGTAAGGTTTAGAAGAAATTTAGCTGTGATTGCAAATCACATTTGCAAATGTCCAACGATTATATTTTGAAATACATACCTTCTTCTCCCAAATCATAATTTATTCTTTATCGTAGTAGATGTCCAAAACCTGAAAATTAATTGAAAAAAAAAAATTATAATAATATTTAATAACATTTATTAACGCAATATTTTAGCATTGTTAAGAATAATAATGTTGAGAAAAATTATGCCGGATAATTTTGTATGGGAGATACTAGAAAAGTCAGGTTGGATCATTCACTTTATGTCCTAAACTAGACTGTAGAAAAGAAACTTTCGGCAGATTAGTGTAGGTGTTTCAAACATCACATTGAAAACAATGTTTTAGGATTTACGGGCTGGTATCTATATAGGAGGCGCTAATTGTCTCATTAGTTGTTATCATGGGAGGTGTAAGAAAGGACATAGCGAGTTCGTCTAGTTATGGGGCTAAATTAGATTAGAACTAAATTGTAGGAAAAAAGTACAGTATGCCAACTTTCAGTGGTTTCATGCAGACACTTCAGAAATTGTAATAAAATTAATATTTTGAGGCTCTGAAGTGTTTGAATGGGAGACCTAAAAATTTCCTCAGTTATATTAAACAATGTAAAGTGAAATGATTTAACAAAAGGAAGAGAAAGGGCGAAGTTAACTTTTGAGTAGAGTATATGAAAAAATTACACTGTACATTTTAAGGTCATTTGTGCAGGGGGAACCGGAAGAAATGCGTTCCATCGCCGCCATACCATGAGTTATTAAAAGTCAATGCAAAAAATTATATTCTGAAAAGTAAGAAATCAATAAAATTAAGGTGATTTTTGTAAAACATCTAATTTTGTATGGAAGTTAACAACAGGGGCGAGACAATTTCTCCTATTTTCAATCCAAAACCATGACTTAAGAGAATAATATCTATAGAAAATGTATTAAGATTCAATCGTATTAAAAAGTGTTGACACGGACTTCGTTTTAAGACATATGGGATCCAACTGGCCTCATTTAATGTATTACATCTTGTTTCGTATCAAATGACATATATAGCATCACTATGGGCCATGACGTAAATAAATTATTACATTATTAGGCGAAAATAACAAGCATTTTAATCATAATTATATTGCGTGACAAAAAATCACGCGTGACAAAATCAATCAGATTTCGCTAGCTCCTAAAACGTTTATTTGATTATGACAAAACTATTGGCTATTCCTAGTATGTTTCGAATAATTTCTGGAGAAATCACACAACAACTGTCCTACCTCCAAACCCAACTTAAATATCTAAAGAATACCCAGCCTGAGTTTAACCACAATCAGATGAAAAGCTTAGACACCAACATGTTGCACGCAGATAAGGTCTTTCAAAAGTAATAAAACGTTGCCAGTTTATCGGCTATATTAATTGGTTTCAAAAGTGGTTTTTAGATTAGCAAACGAATTACTGACCAGTAAGGGTTCCTTTGCAAAGTTTTCTGACTAGAGCAACTCACTTGGTCCACCATAATGCAAGAGTTATGTTTATGACTGCAAGAAAAATGAGGATGATTTTGAGTTGTTATGGACTCATTTGATCATTTTTGTTTCAAAAAGTCTTCAATAGCAGTTATTCGAAGACTAAAAAATAAAACTTAGAAATTACTTTCATGTTATTATAGATATGTAGTATTTCAATAACACACAACTTTTAAATTTACTAACGGATGCAAATTTTAGGTTTTCTTTATTTCAACGTTTCAGTAAGAATGAACAATTTTGAAACAACTCATGAACTTGAGTGAAAAACATGACTAAAAATAATGCAGTAGAATGTAGTCGCTACAGATATTACAAAAAACAAAAATATATTTTTTTTTAACAAAAATAATGGTTTTCTTTATAATAATTTAATTTATTGCAAATCTGACCTGTTTCTGATTATTATAGAATGATAGTACAGTAGAAAGTAGTCGCCACAACTAACCTCTTCCCAATGAATTTCTTCAAAATAAAAATCATCTGAATATGCTGGCTTTATTCGATCTATTGAAATGTTATTTTTCTTGTTGCCAATCCGGACAGTGAAGTACTTTGGATGTCTTTTAATCACGTCGCGGTCACCAATTGTGGTATTTCAATAACACACAAATTTTAAATTTCCGAACGGATACAATTTCAGGCCTTCTTTATTTCAAAGTTTCAGTCAGAATCAAAAATTTTAAAACAATTCATGAACTTAACTGAGAAACATAACTGATTATTATGGAATAATAGTGCAGTAGAAAAACAAAAATATTTTTTTTTTAACAAAAATAATGGTTTTTATCATAAAAATTGAAAAAAATTAAATTTATTGCAAATCGGACCTATTTCGACTAATTTTCTCTCCCGAGGTTAGAATAACGTCCACAAATGACGTCCACAAACAATGTCCACTTTATGGCAAGAATTCCGAGTGCACAACACAGCGATAACCGAAGAGGACAGTCAACAATACGTTGAATGACAGCTAAGTTGAAACTCGCCATTCCTAAACTTTTTGACTGGTGTCCAAGTCAAACTCGTAAAGAAATGTTTCATCACCATCGGAATTAACTCGTTTTAGCACGAAGAAAATTTAGGCCGTGCGGAACTAATTCAAGAATGTGTTTCATACCCAACCCAACCTTGTAAAATGGTATGCATCGATTCGTGAGACACAGAAACTTCAGCTTCTTGCTGTTTCAAACTTAATGACAGTTTTTAGTTACCCCTTCCTTTACTTTACCGATGTTTACTTCACTTGGAGACTTTGATGACCGTCGAAAGTGCGGTGAACCTTCCATCACATAGCGATTGCCTTTAATGCATTGCACCACTCATAGGAATGTGGATTTGATAAAGTCGATTCACAGTAACGCTCCTGGAACTTTATCAGCGATTCAATACCAATTTTTGCACAAATTCTTTGATCGATATTTGTATTGGTCGATCTTTATAGACAATTCTGTCAAATAGTTGATCATCTTGAACAAAATATTAAATTTTTCTATTAAAGATTAATTTCATTTGAACATTTTCCCCTTAATAAATACATTAACTATTAATAACATAGTTTAATATTTCTAATTCGGTTGTAAAATATTTAGCTCCTTCTTAATGGAATAAAAGGAATCCGACAACAATACTCGGACAATCGTTTATTAATAATCTTCGATTATTAACCGAATAACTAAAAGCGCTGATTAGGCACCCAACTTACAAATCATATTTTGTATGCTTCTATCGTTTAGATCTAAAACAGAAATTCATTCAAAACCAAAAAAACAAAAACTTACTTATTGATAATTCTTGTTTTCTAAATATTAATAATAAATTATAATCGTGGCCAGTATTAGTCCTGCCTTCCTACATTTTATTTTATGTATGTATCACTATTATGACAAAACTCATCCGGACGTTAAATGACAGGAAGAGGCAAACAAATTTTCAACGCTCTTCAGTGGCTACAGTTTGTTACCCATCCTTGATAGTATTTTCGTGTTCTTAAACAGTAAAATGAAGTGTGAATTATTAAGTAAACATTGTTAACACACACAAACACATACGATTACAATCTTCTTACAATAAAGACCGAACAAAGAAAAAAAAAAACAGAACTTTTCTGTAACAACCAAAGTTTTTTTTCCTGATAGTTTTTTCCGACGAGATATTATCGTTGTTTTTGTTGTAAAACAAATTTTGAAATCATAGTGTGAAATAGTTGACTGTTCCCAACTCTTGGAATGGCCTTTTTCAATATTTACTTTGAACTTGTTTTTTTTTTCTTCTGCGTGGCGAAGGAAGAGACTCTAAAAACTTGGCAGCGTCCACACAAGTGAAGACATTGATTGTGTGAAGAAAAAACATTTATGGCGCCAAATAGTTTAACTCTTTCGTTATTTTTTCTTTTTTTCTTACTCTATAACAAGCACTATATATTTTTTTATTATTATTTACTTTCCAGAACTGAAACCAACAAAACAGCATCTTAGTTTGTTGGTCGGAGTCAAAGTTGGTAGTTGGTATGCATTAGAGTGACACCGGCAGAAAATTTTAAATATGTTTGGTCGTTATGTATTCAAGCCAAAATAAGTTATTGTATTGGGGATTGAAATGATGCATGCCAAAATCGAGCGGTTAAACAACAACATTAACCTAAAATGTCAGAATTCGCAATCCAATCATATCAATGGAATAAGTTCAACACAATTTTAATTACTTCCCCTATAAATGCAAAACCATTTTTCGTCATTTTTCCTTCATAAACAACTATTATTATAATACAATTACATACCAGGCTATCCGTTTTTCGGTTTCAAAAGTAAAGATAAATAAAACACGTTTCGATGAAACTTATATTTCATTGTAAGGATCTCGCCATTATTACAATGCCACTTAAATGACCGCCACTAGATAGTGGATCCTTTTGAGGTAGTTTTTGACCAGTTTTATGGACATTTTGGCGGTATCTTGACGGTATCTTTGGGGATTATCCGCGCAAGCACGTTCTTTACGTAGTCCAAACAAAAAGTCTAACGGCGTCAAATCGAATGCTCTTAGTGGCCAATTACCGGCGCCAAAACGTAAAATTACGCTTTCTGGAAACTTCTCATGCAATAAAGCCAAAATGGCTAATGTTGTGCGGCTCGTGGCACCGCTTTGTTGAAACCACATAGCGTCCAACTCATAATCTTCAATTGCAGGCTAAAAAAATTGATTATCATTTGGCCATAATACTCTGAATTGAACTTCGGATTATCCGCCACACTTTCACTAACAAAAGCGATATTTTCGGCAGTCTGTATTTTTCGATGATGCACAGGCCTGACCATATCTGTAACGCTTCCAATCTCTTCAAATTTCTTTATAATCTTGCCAATTCCTTGCACAGTAGGTTGATTTCGAAGACCATAATCACCCATAATGCACGAACTCATCACTTTTATAGTAAGTTTTAACTATTTTTATGCGTTCTTCGGTTGTTAAAAGATTCAAATTCGTAAATGGCAAACCTTTCATTAAATAAATAACACTTCAGATGACAGGTATTTAATAGCTAACAGCCTGGCCAAACCGGCGGGTTTGAGACCACTAAATGGATAACTCTGTATAAAAAATGTTGCATACAACTGATGTGATTAGTTAGAAGAGATAATTATATTTCCCACCTCTTTGTACACTTACGCGTATAAAGCAAATTCGATTGTAATTTCTAAATGAACTTTCAAAATATACAAAGTTTAAAAAAAGAAAAGAAATTATGTTGTGTGCTAGATTGACTTGTTGTTTGCGAAGTTTTACAGGGAAGTAAATAGCAATACAAAGGAAACAAATGTGGGTTGCATAGAGTTCTTGTTGAAGGTTACAGAAAATCGAAATATTTGTATGGGAGGTCCTATTATGGATTATTGAACATAACAGAAGAAGGGTGGTTAACTGATAGATTTTTCAAATTCTGGAAAGCGATATAAAGCAATAATAATACAGATTAATACACTCTGTGAGAATGAAGCACTAGAAGAGGTAGGCTGATATAAACAATTTACAGTCTTCGGCTACGATCTGGTAAATTATTAGGCGGTGCCAAGTTTTTGGAAGTTTCAATAGGCTAATTAATATTCGTTATAGTGCCTGCCATTCAACCAGCCGCCCAAAGAGACGGACATCTTTCAATCAATTTAGAAAGTCATGAAACACAAAAATAAAAAAATACTTGGTACTTTAAATACTTCCTTCTGGGTGTTACATTTTTAGTTGTTTTAAATTATATACAGTTTTATTCCTTCGGGTGAAGATTAAAGATTTAATTTATATGAACAAAATGT
The DNA here is from genome assembly GCA_019455685.1 of Philornis downsi. Classification (NCBI taxonomy): domain Eukaryota; kingdom Metazoa; phylum Arthropoda; class Insecta; order Diptera; family Muscidae; genus Philornis; species Philornis downsi. The sequence goes on from JAHXMU010000008.1 coordinate 1,053,897, forward strand.
AATGATATGGGGATATGTCCAATTTTTGCCAAAACGTATACATTGGAGCCAGTGTACAGATCAAAACCAACAAGCTAATACAGGGGAGGGCGCCCAAAGTATTTCACGCTACTGTAGCAACCAAACGGCTAATGACAGCGTCAGTATGTTATATATACAGGGTGGCGCAATAGAACGTGCATATTTAAAAAATTGATTAACAAATAAATACAAAAGTTATGGTTAAAATAAATCTAAGGCATTGTAGAGTAATAAATGGAGTTTATTTTTTAAAAATAACATCATCTAAATTGTGACCCTCTCTACGACGGCACTCCTCTAACCGCAAACGAATATTATTGAAAACTTTCTTCAGTAATACTGGTGTAATGGCTGCCATTTCACCACGGATATTCTCCTTGAGCTAAACGATGTTTCTTGGATTATTACTGTAGACTTTGTGTTTGAGGTATCCCCACAAAAAAAGTCAAGAGGCGTCAAGTCTGGACTACGTGGGGGCCATGGGATATCACCTCTTTTCGGAATCAGTCTGCCAGGGAACATCTGCTTCACCACCGCCATGGAGTCATTTGATGTGTGACAGGTAGCTCCATCTTGTTGGAACCAAGTTCTGGAATTCACTATTCTTGAACTTTCAATTTCTGGAGTCAAAAATCCGTCCAACATCTCAACATAGCGTTCCGTATTAACCGTGACATTTTGGCACCGCGCATTTTCGAAGAAAAAAGGACCAATTATTTCTCTGCCAGAGATTGCTGCCTATACTGTCACCTTAGGACTATGCAATGGTTTCTGGTGTTTGATTTTGGGATTTTCCCTGTTCCAGTAACGACAACGTTATTGCTTTGTATTTGGCTGAAAAATCGCAACCAGTTATAATTAATTAGCTACGGCATTTACCTGTGAAAAAAATGTTTGTGTATCGAACCATTACACATTACGATGATACTGGTAGGTGGATATTCTAAGCAACATCGACAGAAACGGCTGGAAAGATAAAGGCCGGAAATCAACGTAATTCATGAAAAAGCACAGTTCAATTGGCAAAAATTTCAAATTTTCGAATGTCTGCTGGGTTGCGTATTAAAAAATGAACCACTAGATTAAACACCTGCACAAAAGGCAGTTCGCCTAAAGAGCAAAGACGTTAAATCCCTAGCGCATTAGAGCCGAGCTTGAAAATGTGGTATTTTTTGGTGAAAAAATCTGCCAACACTGGATGTACTTTAAATGGACAACTTTAAGTCAATTTCTACGTTATCAAACATTGACAAAATTTGTGAAAAAATACATGTGCGTGAAAATAAATTCGAATTTAACTAGCGAAGACACAAACCACATTTTGGTTACAGAGCTCTGTTAACGAGTGAACAGAGCTCTGCTAAGACGAAAACATGAGTATATATTTAAGTACAACGAATTTATCGGTTTGGAGAAGTCTATAAAAGCAATTTAAAAGAAAAAAACAGAGAAAACTCTTCAGATTTTATATACTTAAGTAAATTAACTTATTAAAATACAAGAAAATACCAAAACTTGCTGATTTCTTCATTTCCATGATAAAGGATATTGTGCACGACTAAAGCACCCTAGAAGGACCAAAATTTTCCAGATTAGGCATACAAGTATTTCAGAAGACCGATTTCTTAAAGTTGAATTGGTTGACATTTTCTCCGCTTGACATTTTCTCCCACTGTGTCTAAACGAAGAATTCTCCCTCAACCAAAGTTATACCAGAACAATGGCATCTTGAAGGAATTTCAAAAATTGGCATTCTTATTCTTCAGACGAATTTCAGAACGCCAAAATCTTCAGTCATATATAAAGTTCATGGTTAACATTTTTGCCCACTGAGCTTAAACGAAGAACTCTGCCTCAGCCAGGATTGGAACGTTTAAGTCAAACCTAAAATCTTATTTATTTGAAAACATGGAAATGCTTCTATTGTAATTAGCCTTCTTTTTCATAACTTCTGTTTATTGCCATGTAATTTATTTTTCTCCAAATGAATATTTTATATAATATGAATATTTATTAGATATTGCCAATTCGCCCCAATAATGTCCAAGTGGCACAGGGGCATAAATATGAAATGTGAAATTATTATTGAAACAAATGAATAAGTGCATAAAAAAAACCAAGCTTATACCAGAACAATAGCATCGTGAAGGACTTTCAAAAATTTACATCCTTATTTTTCTGATATGACTGAAGATTAACAACGGGTTGCTTCATTATTATTGTTATATTATGCAGCAACAGGCGTAATTTAACTTTAATATTTAATACCAATGTTTAATATTTTAACTTTAATATTCCGCAAATTTATCGAAACAAATTTATATTTCCATATTGGGTGCCATCCTAATAAGTACACATACATTCCCATACCGTAAATCAAGAATGAAGTCATTCCATAACTGATACTTCCCAAAAAAAAAAAAAAACTTGAACATTTTTTCTCCTTTTTGTAGCATTTCCTTGCCCCCACCCATAGGGATGGTGATATGAAAAAAATATTTATTGTATGCGTTGTCCGCCCTTTATAACCCAAACACAATTTTTACGAGCGAGCATTTTACTACTTATTTTCTGTTTTAACTTTTGGCATGTAATGACGAAAAGCTTTAACATTTTTGATATTTTTTTAATAGTTAAAGTTTATATTTGTAATTTGCTTGTATATTTAAACATACATCGAAGTTCCATTAACTTTCGGTTAGGGAGGATCATTATCGTATTTATTGAGACAATTTGCAATGGAATCTCTTCTGACAGTTTCAAATCTTTGCAATAAGGAAGTGCATGTTTTAAGCCTAAATGGCAGAGGAAGTCCGTTTCTCCAAGGAAAGTGATGTACAATTCTGTTGTTCACTGGTTATCAAATTTTTGAAATAAAAGGGAAGGTATTCTGTGCCCACAAAAAACTTTATGATGATTTTAAAAAAATTGGATGGAACAAGTAATAAAGAAAAATTATTATATACTCGTAAAGTTAAACGGAATCAACATGGTAATTGAATTAATAATCTCTCAATGGGCATAAACTTTCCTAATCACCTATGAAATGGAGAAACTCTTGGGATGTGTTGAAGTCATATTAGTTTTTTCAGATTTGTCTTATTTTAACAGGTGACAAGCCAATATAAATAAAAAAAAAAATCATTTGTTAATTCTTGGACATTACTTACATATTTAGTATAGAATTTTATTAACTATTAAAAGCAATTAACACCTAGCTTCAGAAAAGTGACGGAAAAGCACAATGCACAATTTATCAGACATTCGCAACTCTACACGGAAAGCGGATCCATTTCGATAAGTAGAAACTTCTGTGACGCGGCTGGAAAACCACAAAGCTGTATTGATGGCTTGCCAGCAGATCTGTTTAAGACCGGTGCACAGTGTTTCGTCCCATAGACAAACAGTTGTGAATGATGACCATAATCGTATTTAAAATTATCTCTTTTATTAAATTCTTAAACCAGTAAACTAAAACCATAAAGATATTTGTAGATTTGACTCGTTTCTACGCCGCCAGAGGGAACCAAATGTAGAGGTTTTAGATGATAATTGTTAAATACGGAAAACGATTTTGGAGGTGGTATAACTATAATCCGCAACAATTCCATTTAAATTTTGAAATTTTGTATTGTTTAGAAGAGAGAATTTGTCATTAAAAGTACACATGTTTTTATTTTAAAGACTGAACGTAATTGTCAGAAATGGATTCCAAGACGGAGTTATTTGGTGGAGAGTCAACAATTTTTCAATAGTCTGATGAAACAGCAAAAACAAATTATGAAGAAAAAATGAAATTTTATTAATCTTTCTTTTAGATCAAAACATTATATTTAAAATAACAAAAGCCGATACAAACAATTTTAATCACAACACAAGTAAAAGTTATAGTTTAGATTATAGTTTAGAGTATACCTATAGTATAGAGTTTATATTTAAATTTTATTTATGTCATAAAGAAATATCGAATAGAAACACTTTTGCTCAAGGAAGGAAAAAAATGCTTTTTCACATGTGAAGTAGATATGCGAAATTTGCCAAACTTTGACGATCTAGTAATTGGAAAAAAAAATGATTCTCCCTTTACGTTTCCGACAGTTTGAACCATTATTTTCAATCTGAAAAGATCAGAGAAATCTTTTTTGCCTCAAGGAAAAAAAAGAAAAAAAAAATATTATGAATAAAAATCCCAACAATATCAGACGCGTATATAATTTCAGTAACTCTTTGAAATAAAAACATCAAACCTTTTGCGATATTTTTCTAATTTTTAATAAAATACAAAAAAAAATCATATTTAGAATTAGCTGAAAACTAGCAGCGTATCAATCAGAGCTGAAAGTTTTCAAGAGAAAAATACTACGGAAAATGTATGGACGGACCCACCATCGGATCGGCTGCATGATGACATCGACACATCTATTGCGTTGGCCGGATCATGTTGTGCGGATGGATCCAAACGTTTCCTGACGAAAATGAATTTGATGGTCGGTACAGAAGAAGGAGCCCAAAACTCCATTTGAAGGATCAGCTTTTGCAATACTATTAAAACTTGGTGTGAAGAATTGGGGAAAAAATGGAGAAGACTGAAGTGCTGGGATCATTTACTACGTTCGCCGTATAATAGTTAAGAATGTTTATTTTAGTCTCCATCTAACTTATATATTGCTTCAACCAACATAACTTTGCATTAATGTAAAAGTTTGCGGGGTGCCAAAAGCGACACAATTAATCAAATATTGCTCCAAATTAACATACTGTAAAACTGAGAAACATGCGAAAAACTTGACAGACGACATAAGCTCGGCCAAGCCGGGACTTACGTATCTTCCACCATGAAGAGCGGTCCACAATGTAAACAATGTATCAACTCATCATCAAATAAGTGCATAATATGAGGGCGGTCTCAAAACTGGCTAAATTGACGTAAAGATGGTGTCAATGGTTTGAAACAAATTATTTTGGTGAAAAGTGGTTTTAAGTTTTAAGGCGCGATGTTGTTTAATATTTTTACTTGAGCCATCAAAAGTAAATAATCATAGTACATTTGTAAACATGATGAAAATTGGTCACCGTTATGTAATTCAATATTTCCATTTGAAAGGTCTCAGTCAAACTAATATTAAAGCCGAGCTATATTCTATTAAATTCTTGTGTGAGTTGAATTTTATAGCTTTTCAAACCCAATCGACGTGTAAAATTTTCTTTGTGGTTGAGTGGCACATGCCCAATCGCAGAGAATGGCGACGAATTGACATTTCACGATTGTCATTAACACTGGTCGCTACGACTGCAATATTTTCTTCGGTACGCACTGTACGCATGCGAGTCGATGATTTTATGTCCAACAAAGTAAAATTGGAGATAACAGCAGGAATTGTTGATTCAGCAGGTCGATTATGACGACCATAAAATGGTCGTATCAAACGATGCACATTTGTCACAGAGCACGAATTTTGATAATAAATTTCAACGATTTGCAGTCGTTGCTGTACACTTTTCACGTTGACAGCTGACGTTTCGACGCCACCACCAACCAGTGCTGCCAACCTGAAAAACTTAAATCTTAAAAAATCACTCTGTATATAATTTGATGTGGTCTTTTCCAGCGTCTTTCATAAATGGTGAAAAAATCACAAAAAAACTCGGTCAACTATCAAAAGTTGCATTTAATCCTTTCAACACCAAGTTAGTCCAATTTATTCCAATTGCGAAATATTCGAGACACATTATCAGATGCTATATACCCACGTTTCTTAGAGTTAGGGTTACGACGATCCAATATCTGTTTTAAGATTTGTATTAACAGCGTTTTTTTACCAATATTCTATTAAAAGCACCTTCAAAAATTTATGAACTTTTTCATTTAAGATTACATGTTAAACAAACTATAAGCGCCTGACATTTAGAATGAGTGCCGTCTGTGCATTTTAATTTTGCAGAGGTGTGTAGATATTTATGTTTTTTTTTATAAAATGCCACGAACTGTAGCCTTTGTGTAATTCGACGCCATAGGGGTGATTCATAACTGATATTACACAACATTATTTCCGGATAATACGAATAAATTACATTTGTCTCGATACCGATATCACAAATAAACACAAATTCTATTTCAAACATCCAAACGCAGGGCACGTTTTATGCCTCAAGGTCATAATGTACAATGCAATCTTTAAAGATTTTAAGGCAATCATTCAAAAGCCCCTGGTAGGCTAATCACATTGTAACGTATGTAACGTATTGTACAGTGATTTGGGAGGGTTTTATTTTCAAGTAGAAAAAGTTCTTAATATGAAAAAGTGCAAAAATTGCGTCGATTCCTGAACGATTTCAATATATGAAGCTCTCTATCGAAGCGCTAACCATATGGGAATGGGAAAAAACAAAAAAAAAAAAAAAAACTCCAAAACTCCCAATAATATTACTTGAAAATACATATAAATAATATTTCATTTCATTTAATTCGAATATATAAAAACAGGTTTTTGTTCTAAAAAGAGAGATGTCTGAGATGCCTGGCGTAAACCGGAATTATCTTAGAGCCAATTCAGGTTAAAAAAATTGTGTCCAAAGGAATCATATTTTGGGCCGCCAACGTACACTAAGCTTTCCTTTCAATTGAAAGGATGACATTTGTTGACAAAGGTCGTGTTCGATATAATGATTTTTGTTGAAATTTTCTTTATATTTATAAGCATTAATAACATTTTATAAAAGAAAAAAACCTCAATTTAGGATTCACATAACAAGGTTTAAGAAAATTATTGTACATCATTGAAATTTTCTGAAATATTTCGGTAAATGTAAAATTAATGGAATTGTTTAAAGTATTTAAATACTATTATAGAAAATTAACAATGAGATAATTATTTGACTTTATTTTGAATTCAGAAACTTGTGGAACTTACGATGCTAAATTTATGTGAACTCATGAAATATCTGAATATTTGTGCCTTCAACAGGAGACATGAAGGTACATATCATTTGATACGGCAGGAATCTAACACACAGAAAGAAGCGTTTCAAGTACCAAGTATACCTTGACCAAATGCATTTTATGACTTTTTGAGTCTATTGACCGACGTCCGTTTCTCTGGCAGGGTAGCTGGTGGACATAATGACTTCATTAAATTTTTGAAACTTGGCACAGCCTAAAATTTTACCTGGCGGAAATTCCAAATGTGCTACATCGCTACAATTCTGGTGCCTGTAATAAAAATTGGTAGAAATTCAATTCACTCCCCATAACTCCCCATGCGTAATCTGCAACAAACCAAGTTTTTCTGGCGCATTGCTTCATAATTCCCTATAAAATATGAAAAATATCAATTAATTAACTTCACTGGTACCGCCCATACAAACGACATATATAAGCCACATATTCTTGGCTTCATATCTTCCGATCGGTTGCTCTAAATTTAGTGTTTGCCAAAGTATGGTCCTAAAATGAAAACGGAGCAGATTGCCAGCGACATCGAGTCTGGTATTTCCCACACAAACTGAACTATATTTGGAAATTCAATCTAACCCCCGTAATTTCTAATTGATTGGATGTTTCAGTCTAGTCTATTCATTACACTGTTTTACAATTATTTACAACAACAGAAAAAATCGATCAAGTAACCAAGCCTCTTTTCATACAAGCCCATGTATTCTTATGTCCATGTCTTGCTATCGATTGTACCAAATTCGACCAAAAATGTGAATTTATCACGCATTTGGAGATATAAGTTCTGGTAACAAAATAGGGCAACGATGCTACACCCGTTCTAGTACCTCCCATACTAATTGACCGCTTTATTGAAATTTGATTTTCCATTAATTGCACTTTTCCTAATACGTTGCCTTAACATAAATTCCCGTCAATTACACTGCGTTGTTATATTGGGTAAAACGTAAAAAAACTGACGGAATGATTACGCCCCCTATCGGAGTAATTATACAAATTACCTTTTTTTAGCTTATGTCTGTATTTGATTACATCTTTTGTTCAATTACAGTATATTCATTACAACAGTAGAGGTTAGGTTGGTAGAGGTAGAGTCAGGCATTTATGATGAAAGTGGATTGCACTGTCGCTCCCCTACACAGACAAATTGGCCGGTTCAGGAAAAACAATGGCCCTTTTATATTTATCAAATTTTGTGAAGCGGAAATGGTGAAGGGAAACGCTATTCAAATATTTGACTGCAATTTGCCATTATCCAAAAGAATTGCTTTTTGTTACAGAAAAAGTTTCTTCAGATTATGTGGTCACAAGAGCGTTCTTTTGAAAAGTGTTTCCTTAATATAAATAATTGCTCTAAAATTGCCATTGTTTTTATTAGCAAATCTGTCCGAAGATTCCGTAAAAAAACAGTAGTAACTACAGTCCAGAATATTATGGACGGACATAGATTTTTATGGCGATAGGAAATGTATATTTTATTTGATATCTGAATATTTGTAGTTTTTATAAATTGAATGACAAATATAATATTTCGACTATCATATAAGGTCAGGCAAAGCAAATGTTTTCCTAAAAACTTTAATTGGTGTTTCTTCAAGCTGACTATCAGAAATTGCCTCTTTGGAGCGTATTGTGTCCCCTAAGAAATTCATTTTGGAGTATTTCATGTTAAAATGTATTGCTTTAATTTTAGGAATCTTAAATGGGATTCGAATCAATGCTTTCCAGTATTTTATTACCGTAGTTTTGGATGTAGTTCAAACGATCTTCGTAGGAAACAGTAAATATGCGTGGATTGCATCCTTAGAAGTGATGAAAATGTGCTTCTTTTTGAATGAAGCTTTTTCTCTTTTTGCTGGGAAGTTATAATTTTACCCTGTTTTATTGCGTTTTAAATCAAAGTATTTCTTACAGCTACACAGAAGGATGTTGGATGAAGATATATGTAAATCAGTTGACCTGACTGAAATTTTTGCACTAGTTTTTTGTTGAAATGTACAATTTCTTAGACAAATGTGGTATTATTTTGAAAAAATTCACGAAGTTCGTAATACACTGCCGATCAACCAAATAGACTCACAGATTTTATTTTAAAAAATTGAGTTTACAACTTTTTATATAAATATGAATGGGACACAGTAATTTTTTATTATTCAGTAATCAATTTAAAATTAAACAAAACAAAAATTAGCGTTCTAAGCTTACAATTAAATGTTTAACATTTTTTTTTTTTAGGTTTACCTCAAAAAATACCCTTTTTTTATCGCTCAAGGACATTAATTATATCTAAACCACAAATTAATGGAAAAACAATGTAAAAAATAATTTCCTTATAATATTTACACGCTATTAATAATGAGTAAAGCCACCTTTATTTGAAATAACTTCAAAAATTCGGTCAGGGAGTGAATCGTAAAGTGACTTTAAATAGTCCAAGGACACTTCGCTCCAGGCGTTCAAAATGGCTGCTTTTAATGATTCGACTTTTTTAAACTGTCTGCCAGATTGATAAACCTTACGTGTAAGCCATCCCCATAAATTTTCGATAATATTGATATCAGGAGAGAACGGAGGCCACTCCATCAACTTTACATTTTGGTCACTTATCCACTTATTTACCACTCGAGAGGTGTGTATTGGGGCATTGTCCTGTTGAAATGTCCAGGGTAATGATCCAAAAATGCTCGAAAAATGTGAAAATGCTTTTTGAAGCAGTTTTTTGTATTTATTTGCATTCATCCTGGATGAAACAAATTGAATTTCAAATGGCCCATAGTAGGATATTGCGCCCCACACCATAACACCTCCCTCACGACTATGATGTCGGGTTAAAAAGAGTTCCTCCTTTCTTAAATCATGGAAGTAATAGTAAATGCCATCTGGTCCATCCAAATTAAAACGTTTTTCATCAGAAAAAACGATTTGATGCCACTCCCTATTCCATGCCATGTGATTGCGGGCATATACACAGCGACTTTGCTTACGAACATCGGTAAGCGGTGTTTTTTTTTTATTTTTAGCCTTTTTAGATCTTTAGCTTTACGGATTACACGTCTCACAGTAGCTATACTGGCATTTACACCCAAATTTTGGTGAATTTTGACTGCAAAACATGTCGAATTTGACGCCTCTCGGAGAATCCTTCGCTCTTCGATGGTCGTTAGTGCTTTTCTTGTCGGCTTATGCATATTTTTTCCATAACTCGATGGATTTCTGATAAAATGACTCACAACAGACTGACTTCTAACAATTTTTTCAGCGATTTGTCGAGTTGTTAGCTTACTGTCATGATACGCCAATATTTTGCCTCTTTCCTCAAAAGTTAATGTTGTACCACGACCCATTTTGTGTTTAATTATTTTTAAATTGCACCAAAAGAGTGTATGTCGATGATCGCCAAAAAAGCACATTTTTCGACATTGTCAAAGCAAAACAAGAATACTTAATAACTGTAAATTTTTATTTATTTATTTTATTACAGATACTACGATAAATCTATAGAACTACCTAATAGTTGCCTTAACTTTACAGCCACTGCAAAGAGTAATATTTATTTATATCGTTTTCTTGTTCTCTTTTTTTTTAATTTTAATCCTTTTTGACATCTATTTACTGTAATATGTTATTTTAAGAAATTTTTAGAAGTACAAGGTGGCGCAATAGAACGTGCATATCGCATCATTTTTTTTTGCGGGGTAGAAAAGGCGCGGGCGGGGGGGCGCCTACATCGTTGGGTTGGCGGGCTAACGGAGTTTTAGTCGCTATGAATCACTTCGACGGGAAGCGTCGCGCATTTTGCGTGCGCGCATTTTACGAGAACTCTCGTTCATATATTGCTACTAGGCGACTATATTGTGCTGAATATGGGCTACGGCGAATTAGTGAAGCTCCGAGAATTTAATTAAAATATGGGTAAAGCGTTTTGAAGAGACCGGTTCAACAGTTAAACCACAAGCAAATGGTCGCCCAAGAACATCTAGGATCGAAGACAATGTTGAGAGAGTTATGGAGTCAGTACGAGGAAATCCACAAATGTCGACTCGCAAGAGATCGTCTGTCTTACAATTATCGCGACGAAGTTTGCAACGAATTTTAACATTGGATCTTAAACTGCATCCATATAAGCTGCAATTAACACAAGAATTGAAAGAGCCAGACTTCATAGCAAGGCTCGCATTTGCTAATGAAATGCTTAATCGATTTTCCAATTTTGACAATATCCTTTTCTCTGACGAGGCTCATTTCCTTATGAATGGGTTCGTAAACCGTCAAAATTGTCGTTACTGGAACAGTGAAAATCCCAAAATCAAACACTAGAAACCATTGTATAGTCCTAAAGTGACAGTATGGGCAGCAATCTCTGGCAGAGGAATAATTGGTCCTTTTTTCTTCGAAAATGCGTTTGCGGTTAGAGGAGTGCCGTCGTAGAGAGGGTCACCATTTAGATGACGTTATTTTTAAAAAATAAACTCCATTTATTATTCTACAGTAATTTTAACCATACCTTTTGTATTTATTTTTTAATCTATTTTTTAAATATGCACGTTCTATTGCGCCACCCTGTGTTTTGGTAGAATAATTCATGTCACAAAAACAACCAATTAGAGCGGGAATCGCTTTAGAGCAGAATAGTTTTCACGTTTGGTAGGATATATTTGTAACTTTTTTTTTTGCTTTTGCAGATCGGAGGTACTTTAATGTGCACAAATTTTACTGAACTTTGATCAGCAGCTGTCTCTTTGGTACTTCAAGCGGTATGCGTAGCAAATGCAAACGGAAATTGATTAGACGAACGCATGGTTTTGAACAATAGAATGACAACTACATAAGCGCAACAGCTATATAAAATGCAAACAACAATAACAATACATTGAAATTAATTGATCTTTTTTCTTAGGATGTTTTTAGCTTTCAATGTTTTAGTCTATAACACATTATAATCGTTTCTCATTTGTTTATTATAATATAAGAGCAACGCAAAGAACAATAAGTGAAAATTCGTGATAAGCTGAAGAACTTAAAAGTTTTTAAGAGATTACAAATGTAATCATCATTAAACTACGCTCTTCTAATTATTAATAATGATTCTCTTGAGAAATATTCTTAACAATTAAGACGGGAATACAATTAACTTCATTTATTCTATAATGTATTATATGCAATTACAAATATTTACACAGACAGCAAGTGTTCACAATAAAATTGTTCATAAAATATGCAATTTCGTCATTGAGTTGTACCACTTCTCACTGTTTATTCTTCCGAAATAGAATAGTCCGCATTAAAGTCCTGAATAAACTAAATTTGAAAAATTTGAAAAGGAGGTCAATTAAATGTCTTGCTGATTTGGAGACGTTTTGACAGCTTTGCCTGGGAGGTTTTAACTTTTCCTTAATGTAGTTATAATGTGAAAATAATTAGAAACATCACTTTAATCGTTAACGTATGAAATGTTATTCGTATGGAATTAAAATTGACAAAGTTCGTGGAATATCAAAAAAAGAATATTTAATTAAACATTTGAAGCAAATACCTATTGCTGTAGGTATTCTGATAATTAATTATGTACAAATTTTGGACTGTATTGCAAATTGGGCTGAAAGCGCAGATTATAATAAAAATATAAGACGTTCTATATTCTACAATAACCCTTTTTTGGGAGTATAAATAGAGAAATGTTGGTTGGCCAAGGAAAAGTTAAAGAAAAATGAAATATAAATGTTAATGGAAGTGACCTTTCATGTGGATATGTAATATAAAGTCTACAGTGTGTCATTAATACAATTTTACTTAAGTTAAATAGAATAAACTAGAAATGAACAAATTTGCATGTACCTCCATTCAGCATACCAGTTAAGCAGAAAAGCATGAGGACTACTAGGAAGAGCGTGGCTAATCGCAACGTTTTTATAAGAAAAACACTGTTTTTTGCTAAATTAAGGAATTTTTACGTGTAGCAGACGCCTAAAGAAAGTGGCCCCGTTCATTCGCAGAACTTAGTGTTCTAAATGCCTGAAGTATGCTAAACTACACTAATTTAAGTGCTATTTAATGGAAGCTAAATTAAGTACTTTGTGTGGGAGTTACCAGTCTGTCGGTAGCTATCCGGCGGATATTTTTTTAATCTTACAAAGCATTATAATGTAATAATTTTAACAAAAACTTAAGTAAAGTCAATCCACGAATTAGGAATTACGTCGGAAAAATATTGGACTAAAAGCCAGTTAATTTGTGTGGCAGGTACCAGTAGAGTCGTAGCATTACCGTTCATATTCATTCTCAGAACTAATTGCGTGATTCTCTATCTCGAACTACAGCCTTCGTTTGTATTCTAAGCGAAAGAAACCCCTATTTGTATTTTTCTAACTCCACTTCTCCATGAACGACAAGTCGAACAATAAAGTAAGCATTTCATAAAAATCTTAATATCGCTGTTTCGAACGCATTATAAACTCCGTCAACGCAAATCTCAAAGGCACTCCACCTTTTTGCGGTCGAGTAAGCAAAATAGAAATTTGAAAGTAAAAGTATTAGGTATGGATAGCAAATGATACATGTAAAATAATACAATTATCGTTAGTTTGTTAGTGCTTTCTCTATTTATCGTAAAAAGGTTCACAATGCGGTAGCTGGGGACGGTGACGTGACATTTGAAAGTGAGTTTGTCTAAGTTTCTTTTATTTTCCTCTCTCTACTCTTTCTATCATTCATTTTTGTTTCTCTCTTTCTCTTTCTCTCTCATTTGCAGCTGATCATTTATAAGTAGCGATATATTTACCTCCGAATACTTTAGCATGATTTTAGCTAGCTTCGGTGAAAATGGCAACAAAATGCAAAATTTTCGATCTGACAAATAATGTGATTACCAAATACATAAAGATCGACTTTTGACATTCGTAAGTGCAGGCTAACGAAAGCTTTTGAGCCGAATTCGAGCGACTCGCTTTCGCTCATTTGGATTTTCGTTTAAAATAGAAAAACAGGTCATAAGCAGATACACTCGTATATGACCTAAAATGGACAAATGCGAGGTGCCTTCAAAAAATAAAGTGCATTTTAAAATTTCGCGGGCTACGTATATTCGACTTTCGATTATTACTATTTTTTTATGTTGGTACACTTGTCTCGAAGATATGTTGACGGGTTTATCCATATACGAGTACCTCGTTTAGTTTGTTTGTGAGAGGCATAAATAAGACAAGTGTTTTGGGTGTTCGGCGATTTTCTGCTATCGAAAAAAATGGATCAAAGAAGTTGCATCAAATTTTGTGTAGAAAATTTAAGTGCTCAAAAACACTTGAAATGTTGACAGTGGCATACGGTGAGAGTGCGAGTACTTTGAGTCAACATAATGTTTACAAGTGGTACAAGCTTTTTACAGAAGGTCGAAAAGATGTGCATGACGACTCTCGGTTTGGACGCCTAAGCACATCAACAAGCGATGAAAATGTTGAGAAAGTGAAGAAAATTGTTATGCAGGATCGTCGAATCACAATTGCAGAAGTTGCTGAGGATGTCGGCATATTCGTTTGCTCATGCTATGCAATCTTTTGGAAAATTTTAGACATGAAGCGTGTGGCAGCGAAGTTCGTTCTAAAATTGTTGAATTTTGACCAAAGACAACGTCGAATGAGCATCGCTCAGGAATTGTTGAATGACGTCAAAGATGATCCAGATTTGTGTAAAAGGGTCATAACTGGTGACGAATCATGGGTATATGGTTATGACATCGAAACCAAAGCCCAATCGTCTTAATGGAAGAGTCCAGGAGGTCTTGTCCCCCGAAAAAAGCACGCAAAGTTGGATCAAATATCAAGGTTTTGCTCACTGTTTTCTCCGATTACCATGGCGTAGTGCATCAAGAGTTCTTACCACAAGGTCGTACGGTAAATAAGGAGTAGATATAACGATTCATGCTTTGGTCGATAAATACTAAATTCTCCACTCCAGAAAGATATGCAATTAAGATTATGTGAGTTAAATCTGTCGTTTGGATATAGCAGAAGGAGCTTTATTTCTCAGCCGTCCGCTCAATTACAATCAATAGAATTGTAAAAGATTTGGTATACTCCAGATTACAAGTTAGAAATTATTCTGGGACCCTACTTCCGCATACGCTCAAAGTGTGGCAAATTTGACTTCCAATTTGGTGTTTCTAACTAAAAGATATGGGAGTGGATCGATGTAAGCTATTTACAAGTTCTGGCAATGAAAAATATTACACTGTGACAGATTTTAAAAAGTTCCATAAAGTTCAGTGGTTATCGCATGTCTACAAGACGGCCAGATTGATGGAAATTGCTCAATCGCCTAGAAAGTCATAAAATTTATTTGGTCAGGACATCCTTGGTACTGGTGGTTCTTTTTGGTGTCAAGGTCAAGACGTCCTTCTGTTTGTTACATTTGTGCCTTATCAAATGATTATTTAGCGTGATAATAATTATTGGTCGATATATTAAAAAAAAAAAAAATACATAAATATATCACTCTATATAACGCAAATAGCTTTTTTTGCACAAAACCACTGTGCCTGCTAAAGCACTTCTCTTATGTCACTGTTTGCACCACAAAACATCTGCAATCAATAGCATTCATCAAAAATACGCCGCCGCGTTTGTTGTTTATGTTGCTACTGCTGCTGTAGCTACATAATGTTTTCTTTATCGCAAATAAATTTGCAGAGAATACATTGCAACGTAGGGGAAAAAGTCAACATTTATTTTTTGTAAAATGTTTTTTTTTGTTTTATCTTTATAACAATATTACATTTAAGAAGACAACGACAACGTCACCAAAACCTTCAAGACAAAATGTTGAACGTTTCCTGCCACCACCACCACCATCACCAGCAGGGCCATTTGTGTCTACCGACGCATCTTCAACATTATCCATGTCTTTAGGAAATTGTTTACATCTGTTATACGAGTACAGACTGCGTATCTACAACGTCTTGACTCTTCGTGTTGATGTTGCACGTTCTGTACATTGCCTCACGGCCGTAGTTACCTCATTTTGCTTGAAACTTTGCAGCAACTTAGAACACAAAAAGAGAGCGCTGCGGTGTTGTGTCAAGTAAATGAAGGATGTGCTTTGCGGGATGTACATCATTTTGTCTTGTATTCATTTTCCTACTTTTTTGGGTAAATATTGGTACAATAGCTCTTCTTTCATTCACGTCAGATTTGTTTTCATTCGACTTTTTTCAACTTTATTATGGCCCGGGGGCGTATTTTCCAATGTGTTCGCTAGTATAACTGTAAAAACACTACGGCAGGGGTAGGAATACAGACAATGGCAGGACGTGGCGACGACAGTGAAACGTCTTAATGTCAACGATACTGTTTCTGTAGAATATAATAAAAGAAAGCACTAATTTCCTTCTACAATATGAAAGAGAATACTTGATGTAGATTTAGTATCATAAACAATGTTAAATTTGTCAACATTCCGATATTATCGTTAGAGATTTATCATGAGAATAATACTGAGGCCTTTAATGAAATTATAAAGAGTCAATGGAAGGCGTATTGATATATTAGATTATATATTAGATTATAGTATAAAATATATGAAATTGTGAACAATGTATATATACCGATCGTATCACGTATCGTATTCCTAAACCAAACATCAAATCGCCCAAAGAAGGTTAATTGCGATTACAATGAAAAGATTTGGAAACCACTATTAACAGGTTGAGGAAAAGTCACACAAAAGGTGAAAAATCTATAAAATTCATAAGGAAGATTTATCTTATCTCCTAAACAAAGCCTCAAATCTCAAATATGACATTAATTAGTGATCACCACAAAAGATTTAAGAATTCGCTATGCAAATGTCGGGAAATAAGCAAATAATGGTTCATAAGTTATCGCAATTCTTACGAAAAATGTAGCTGCTTTCAAATTCTAAAATAAGCGTTAAATCGCAAAGGGGAAATCAGTTTGTGATCACCGTGAATCGTTATATGTATTTGTGGACTGAAATCAGTACGTATCAAAATTTGTACTAGAAACTTTTGCTTAAGCTTTAATTTATCTCCTAAACTAAACGTCAAATCGCAAAGCGGGGCTTAGTTTACGATCAGAACAAAATGCTTGGGAAATCGCTGGAAAATATAAGGATACCAACATATACTGGTTGGAAAATATACGAAAAGAAACTTAATTTCTTACCGTCATAAAAACGTTTGACAATCACCATCATGGGGTTGGGAAGTAAACGAATACGTCTCCTAATAAAGCGCCAACGGGCAAAGAGAAGATCAATTTGTTATTACACATAAAAATGTTTGAAAATCACTCCTAAGCTATTAGGTAATAGTGATGGACTGCATTGGAGAATGTTTGAACTTGATTTGAAAACTTTAACTAAACATTTACTTTAAGCTAAGCGTCAAATTGCAAAGGGAGGAATAACTTGAGATTACCATAAAAAGGTTTGCAAATCACTTTAAAAAGATTACTGAAATAGTAATGTGTTGATTTGAGAAGCCGTCGAATGTTGATGGCCCTAATCTCTTAAAATAATAGTCAAAACGTTAAAATTGGAAATTAGAAATTTTAATTAAGTAATTGGGCAGTAGTCTTGTAACGTTTGGAAAATCGTTCAAAATTCATATGCGTTTATTTCTTAAACCAAATGTCAAATTGCTTAAATGTGCTTAATTTTTGATCAGCATAAACAAATTTTGAAATCGTTATCAGTTTGTTGTGAAGCCGTCTTGCAAAGGTTGGGAAACCGTAGAAATTCATACGAAACCTCCACATTTAAAAAAAATCGCAAAAATAAATTTAATTATTTTTAATTTGGAAATCAATGTTAATATGTTTTGCAATTATTGCGAGGAAATTTGGGCATTTCCATCAACTATTTGTCTAATCGCTAAAGCTTTTAATTTTTTGTTGCAATAAGAACTGAGCTATTTGGAAGTAATCATGTTTAAGACATTCATATGGCAAACATTAAATATTTGAATTTTTTGATTCATTACCTGGCTTTTTTGTATTTATAAATACTTCTTTATTTTAGCTACATATGCCAATCAAAAATGCTGATTATTCAGGTCTATGATTAATCAATCAACTCGCATTTCGCTTAATAAAGTTTAAATAATTTATTAAAAATACCAACATTTTATACAAGAAAACAATATGAAAGAAATATAAAGGAAATGTGTGTATTAAACGACGGAAAGTGTTTAGAAGCCCACAACAAAGCCTAAAAAATGTGCATTGTTATTATGTAAATTACCTCATTTATTCCAATATTCCACTTGACGCTGTCATAAGTGATATATTTTTCATCACCAGTCCCTATCCACTTCAGAAATGGGTCGAATTTGTTGTGATTCAGCAGTGATTCGCAGATGGAAATCCGGTTTATGACATTTTCTTCGTTAACTCGTGTGGCACTCATTTATCAAGGTTATTTTTGAGTCTTCAAGAGGATATAAACTTTTTGTTTTGTGCAATGTTTAGCTCCTTGGTTATGGAAACAATGTTTACATGACAAAAGAACTTGACTATTTCCATTTCGACAATTGGATTTTCAGTGAGTGGTGCATCTTTGACATCAAAATTAAAGGAACGGAATCAATGAAACCAAAATTAAGCGTGAATGACTGTTACTGTAAGAGGGCCATAAACACTATTCACATTTTAGCTGCCTGGGTCGCATTTTCGTCTTTATCGAAGAAATACTATAAAATATGGCATATTTTCTCCTTGTCGGTGTACATTTTTAGCGAGCGCTCAAACAGTACTGACTTAAGCAATCACAAAAAAGTTTTTTGAGCACGCAATATTATATTTCTAATGCCATCTAGAGTAAACCGATTGCATCACACACGAGGTATAGACTGCTTAAGACATCTATTGGAAAAATAATGGATTTCTGTTTACTATATCAAATACTACATTAAGCGAAACGAAATAACACGACAATCATTGTAGATTTAGTTGTGTCATCGGGTTCACCAGCCCTGCAGCCAGTACAATCGACAAATATGACATTGCTCAATCATCAATTCCTCAAGTTCTGAAATGAATTCCGCCCTATGATATCGGATTTGACACGTTTCAGTGTTAATGCGTCACACTTGTTCTCCTATCAAATACCATATGTCCTCATTGCTATGGCCCGTATTATAAGTAAAAATAGGTAAAATCTAGTTGAATATAGAAAGTTCCCAAATCCATCCCCTCCATGGTGTTGGTACTGTATTGAAAGAATGTTATTTTGTTTTACATACATCTCTTGGCATAAGTTTAAGTCCTTGTGCTATCGCATTCTTTTTAAAGAGAAAATGATGATTGTAGTAGATTAAATTCTCTTCGTATACATTTCACATTTCACTCATGTAATATTATATAGTCGTTCTCAGAAATGTGCATCGAGTCCATTGCTCAAACGTTGTTATTTATATTGAACGTACTTACATACAATTGAATAAATATTGTAATATTTGCTATAAATAAAAATCAGGCTGATTCTTTTGTAACATTATCGTTATGATATGATTACGTTTTCTTTTCGATAGAAATGTTTATAGGAAATATACAATTTCTTCTTTCCATTCTTTGCACATGAATGCATCGACAAGGAATTGATTTGTTCATGATTTTCAAATTTAACTTGAAAACTGGTATTTTTTTAGTCTCCTTCATTTCATAAATTTATGTCTAGAATCTGTGAAGAATACATTCATTCTTGTATGTAGTAAAGTTTATATATATGTATATGTACTTGAATGTGTTAGTGTGAGTGGATTATTATTGTCGGTTGAAAACTTATTTATAATGCAATAAATTTATTTACTGATTGCGACTTAACAAATGTTGTGCAAAAGGGAAAATTTAAAGGAAATCGATGTAGTTGTTTTTGTATCAAATATACACTGAGAAGAGCGCAGTGTGTTTTTTTTTTTAAAGAAAATGTAGAAATACGTCATATAAGTAGGATATTAATTTTTCAAAAATTTACACTTTGGAAGTAAATAGTGCGTAGTTGTTTCTTATACAGGGTGGGCCATATGAGTGTTGGCGATTTAATTCTTCAATTTCTCGGTAACGCGTGGCGCGGGCTGGCGGGGGCCATGGAGCCGTACACGGGAGTGCAGCGTGCATTTTGTGTCCGAGCGTATTACGAAAACAATAAATCAGTGATTACTGCACGACGTTTGTATCGGCATGAACATGGTTTACACGATTTAAGTGAAGTTCCAAGCGCCAATGTGATACGAAAATGGATCAGAATGTTCGAAACAACCGGCTCAACAGTACCAATTACGGCTCGTGGTCGCCCAGTTTGTGCAAGATCAGCCGACATTGTGGAGCGTGTTCGTGTTTCAGTTCAGCGAAATCCGCAACAGTCAACACGTAAGAGAAGTCAGTCTTTGGATGTCAAAAGAACAACTTTAGGACGAATTTTGAAACGTGATTTGCATTTGAAGGCTTATAAGATTCAGATAATCTAAGAGTTAAAACCCGATGATGCCAATAACCGACTTAACTTTGTCAATTTGATGCTAGAGCGGTTCAACAATTTCAACAACGTGATTTTTAGTGATGAGGCCAATTTTCACCTTAATGGCCATGTGAACAAGCAAAATTGTCGGTTCTGGTCCGAGACTAATCCCCGACGCTTGCATGAACGTCCACTTCATAGCCCTAAGCTTGTCGTGTGGGCTGGGATAACGTGAACCGGTATTATTGGACCATACTTTTTTGAGGACGAAAGAGGGCATGCGATGACGGTTAGAGCGAACAATTATTGCAACATGCTAGCAGACTTTTTGGTACCAGCTTTGCAAGAACTTCAAGGCAATACCTCGAGGATGTGGTTTCAACAGGATGGGGCCACATGTCATACGGCTAGGGTGTCCATAGAGCTGCTGAAAAATGTTTTTCCTGGAAAACTCATTTCGAAAAGGGGGGATATTGAATGGCCCCCACGTAGCCCCGATCTCTCTCCATGCAATTATTTTCTATGGGGCTACCTCAAATCGGTAGTCTACGAGAATAATCCGACCAAGTTAGAGCAGTTGAAGAGGAACATTATTCAGAAAAGTAACAAAATACCGAGAACAACTTTTCAACGAGTTTTCCAAAATTTGCGACTTCGGTTCCAAGAGTGTCAAGCAGCCGAGGGAAGCCATTTGGACAACATTATTTTTAAGTCTTAAAAATTCCCATGCTTCTACTTTTTAGACACAAAATTTTAAATTTTTATGGTTACCTAATCTTTTTTCAAACGCTAAAATTATTTTTTAGACGGGAAATGAAACTGGCAATTTTTGTTTTGTTTTTTTTTTTGTTTGCTGGAACATATTCTTTTCAATAATAACATGTGTATTCCATGTACATTTGAACCTCTTGATGTGACGTGGCTGTCATGATAATCGGTTGGTTAAATTCACCGTTATATTTGATTTTTAAAAAGGGGAGGGGCACAACCCATTTTTTCCTAGCCTATATTTATTTCTATATCAGCAGCATATTTACTAAACTTCATCATTATATCTGCAATAGTTTATGTCCGTTCAACATTTCAAATTGTCCTGGCAATGTCAATCCCATTTTTCCAATTTTATGCTATATAGCATACTTTAGTTACAAGTGGTAACATACTTGTAAATCCTTATGACTATCAGTCTATTTCTTTCGGTTACCATTAGGGATTTTAAAAAAGTGCGATCGACTTGCCACCTTTTGTGGAACATATTTCTTTCTACATACCAAATCTCTGCCTTACATCTCAAATTGTTCAATAGACAGGGGAGTTATTTGTATGGCACCGTCCACGTCCACGACCGTTTGCCCAAACAAAGACCTAATATAGTTCATGGTCCCTTCCGGGGAGATATAAATATACTGTGAAAATTGTACAACTATCGGTCAACTAGTTTCGGTACAAAGACATAAAAATGCTAAAACACAAATATACAAACATTCAATTTTATAAAAGGTGGCGCACAAGTAACGTTAAGATTTATTCAATGTATAACTTTTTTCTTTCTCCTTTTATTTAACGTTGGCATTTATTAAAATTTAGAATATAGTTTGGAAATATGTTAAACTGTATGTTTTAAGGATAATATCTTTAAAATGCTACACATTGTTTACTTTTATCTGACGTGCTCTTTTCAAAGCATTACCCATAACTTTTCTTAGAATTTCAGGTCCCAGACCCCCCCACTTTTTCTCTGATATTGGCCTTAAGTTGTTGGATGGTTAACTCTTTAGGTAGCCCCAAAGAAAAAAAAACAAAAAATCGGGAGCCATTAAATCAGATGGTGGCCACTTAAAATCAAGAAAACGTGATATTATTCTACTGCCAAAAATTTCGCGCAGGATAGCCATAGTTGCACGAGCTGTATGAGCTGTGGCTTCATCTTGTTGGAACCACAAATCTGGATTGTTCTGCACCTCTGGCCTTAAAAAATTTGCAATCATCTTGTTGGAACCACAAATCTGGATTGTTCTGCACCTCTGGCCTTAATCATTTCCCGGTATTGAACGCCGTTCATATTAATCGCAACTCCTTCGTCGTTTTCGAAAAAATATGGTGCAATGATCCTCTCTGAAGTTATTCCACACCATACTGTGCATCTAAGTGGGTGCATTTGATCTTCAACAATTATTATTGTTTATATTCTGGAATTTTGTTTATTCACGTGACCATTTAGGTGAAAATGAGCCTCAGCGCTCATTATGAGTTTGTGAATAAACTCGTTGTTTTCCAGGCACAACTCTTGAAAACGGCGACTGTATTGAATGCGTTTTTGTGTGTCATTTATCAATCAATTGCATCTTACATATATGGGAAAAGATGTGACACATGTAAAATTCTTTGCAAAGACCGCCTAGACATCTCTAAATGCTGAGAACGTCGCCTAGTGGAAGTTTCGGGGTTTCCTTAATACTTGCTTGCACTCGAGCAATGGTTACTTCATTTTGAAATGCACGAGGTCTTCCAGCACGCGGAAGATCACAGACAGCCTCTTGTTGTCTAAAAAGCTGAACCAATCGGTAAATTGTTGGAGCGATAGGAGCATTTCGAACATGTAAGAAATTTCAATACGATCTGAATAATCGAATGCTGACTTTCAAAGTAAAATTGAACAACTTTGTTTCTTTGTTCTGTGCTGAGCCTTTCCATCATAAATTTCCCAAGTATTATTTAGTTAATTCTGTAAAGAGACGAAAAAAAGACATAAACAAAAAATGTATTCACTGATCAAATCTTAACGTTACTTATGCGCCATCCTATATAAAGTTTGTTTACCATAGTCAGAATGATTAGATTTAGGTCAGATATGCACCGTTGAGTCTGACAAAGCCTGTTTGGCTTCTGCGACATTCTAAACGTTTCCATAGCAAAAATTCCATATCGTAAATATAATTTAATGCCACGTTTTTGCTTTTTTTGCTTGCGTCCAACAAGACTAAGCGTAGTTCAAACACTAATGATATTTATGAAATTTGCCACAGATATCTGCCACAGTTCTACCAACGTAGTAAAAAAAAAATAATTTATATTGAAAAATTTTCTTGCTGTTTTGGACATAGTAGTATTTATTAAAGGACAATTTTTTTATAATTTGTCGAAAAAGTTTCGAATTGAATTCATTTTTTTTATTTTAGTCAAAAAGTGGGAAAAAATTCCGGCTAGAATTATTAAATTAAATGTCGTTTCACATTGTAAGCGATGCCTTCGCATTTACCACAAATAAGACGTTGTTACATGTATGATCTATTTCGTGGTATCACAATAGACTATTCAGACGGCCACACTGACCTAGCCTAACCTATATCTATGACGACTATTCGTTAACATGTTGAATTCGAAATAATTTTAAATGCTCAGATCGTTCCACATTAATAGTAGTGCATTAATTTCTCCCAGTTTACGTTACGCATTTTCTTGCATATTTTGCAAATACATTTAAAATTGAAATTTTCATTTAATAACGCTTCACTCTGTGAAAGATAAAAGACATCTGCTGTCTCAGCATTTGTTTCTGATGTTATTTGCATTCGACAAATTTGAAATATGGACTGTTTAATAACGCATTTGATTTGAGCAATTTATTAAAATTGCAATAAGACGAAAGAGTTCTAATAAATTGTAATATAGGAATTTAATTCAAAAGCACTTTTAATATCTATTGAAAATCAAAACCAATTCCATAAGTCTACAGTTATAAGTGCTAAGTTGAATTTATTGAACTGTTAATGGGTCAAGTTAAAAATAAATCAATTTAATTTGCTTCTTGATATTGCTATCAGATTTCATTTAAGTACATTTTGTGCTACAAAACGAAACAATGAGATTACGTGTGGTCATCCATTATGTATATTTCGGTCATGTGAAATCATATGGAGTTCATGGACTGGACAGAAAAAAAGCTCCTCATCTCACTGCAAAGTGGATTTTTTTAATTAATTCTGCAATAAAAGGTGTAAAACCCGGAAAATGAGAAAAACCCTCAAAAATAACCTTTCAGTTTTCACTTTGATGACCATATTTGATAAATATAGTAATCTAATAAAAAAAATTGGGGTAAATACACATGAAGTAGAAATTAAAAAGACTCTAACGCGAAAAAATGCCAAATTTGCCTACACAATATATATAGAAAAAATTTATGTCTGCAAAACCGGAGTTAAAGGATACTAAATATGTATATAAACTTTGGACCAATAATATTATCATTTTTCTTCAATATCAACAATTTGCAAAATTTATATATTTCCAAATAATTTATTCCGCTAATGGTAAAAAGTGATGACACATCCGATATCAGTCGTCTAGGGCAGAACTTTATTAAAATTTCCATGTATCGAAGATATGTTGTATTTCGGAGCGGTTATGATATCCAAATTTTCTACCATGGCAGCCTGATAAAAAGAAATCCACTATTTTCTCATTAAATTGCTGTAATAATCTGTATCCGGCTTTGTGTACGTGCGACTGGGTTACTCTTGATGAAAAGGTAAAATTTCGTATTCAAGTACCGCTCGGAAAATTTTGTGACTGCTTACCTCAGCATGCCTCAAAGATGGATATGAGTAAAGGGGAAATACACCATATGTTAAAGCTCATCTTACATAAAGTTAAAAACGCAAGCTAGGTATTATTACATACTGCAAACATTTAAAACCCACAAAGAGGCGTCTAAGATACCAATCACTTTTTGGCAAAATGTGTATCATGACATCTTAAGGTGATTGAGCGATGCCCATCTGTCTGTCCGCCTGGCTGGCTGGTTTCAATTTTTCAGTCTGTATTCTGCTATGACTCCTGTTTTCTTCTCTAACTACTGCAGTAATTTAAGTTTTTGTCCAATGCATTTGGTTGAAATGCTTAGATGAATTTTAAAAAAATCCAACGACTAACCTTGCCCATTCTGATAACATTTCGCCTATATATTCTTAAGTTCAAATCTGTGTAATAAATTTAGTCAGATTTGGTGAACACTAAATGTTTGCTAAAGTCAGGCGTCACAATGAGAATTGATAGAATTGCGGTACAAGTTCATTCTGTAATTCTCTATAATTCCTAGTGTATAGCCAGCAGTAGCCTAGGTTCTTCCTCAATGTATTACCAATTAAACGCATCCTTTCTGGTACCTCTCACACAAATGACCAATTTAGCTTATATCTTAACTTCATATCTTATGTAGTATTTATGCTGAATTCAGTAATACATGGCATGCGCCACGCTTTTGGTGGAGTAACATTTAGGAATGGAGATAGTAGCCATTACTACACCCCCTCTGGTAACTCCCATACAAATTCCATTAAATCTATCAAAATGTGTTCATATTTCATGTTCAAGGTCTCGTAATCCAATTCAACTGGTTTTCAAAATTGGTGATTACAGGCTCCTCACTATTGAAAGTAAAATGGATTTAGGTGTTGTTTTTGATGCGGCGCTGACTTTCACCTCGCATATAAATTATATTACCCCAAGGGTTTATTCTATACTAGCGTATATTAGAAGAAATTGTGATTTCACTGGTCCACATACTATAAAAATAGTGTATACTTCCTATGTAAGATCAAAGTTGGAATATGCCTCTATTGTTTGGAGTCCCCTTTGCCAGTACAAAATATCACACATAGAAGGAATTTAGCGGGTCTTTCTGAAATTTGCTCTTTCCTCAATTCACTTTGGTGATTTTGTGCCTCCTTATATTTCCAGATGCTGGTTACTGGGCTTACAGCCATTGCAATATCGCCATATTTATCATACCTCGTTATTTGTATTGAATATAATAGCTGGTATAATTGATTGTTCTGAATTATTGTCGCTTATATCGTTTTATGTTCCGCCGAGACTCAGATATCATTATATATATTTAATGTAACACGCCATTCCACAAATTATGCCCAGCATAGTGCTTTGAAGAGCGGATTTATTGAATTCAATAACCTAAATGAGATTGCAAGAAATGAATACCCAATTGAACACCTGGAGTTTTGTATGTCTAGAAATAATTTTAAACTGTTCCGTTTTAGATATTTAAAATGAAATAATTTACACATTTACTTAACTTTCTTGAAATATGTTATGCCAATTCTTGGTCTGTGAGGATTTATATGTCCAAAGACCTAAATAAATGAAATGAAATGGAATTACCAATTTCATTCAGATATTCTTATCTTCATATCTTTCAAATAGCTGTACTGAGTTCAGTCAAATTTGGTGCACGTAATGCGCTTGGTGAAGTAAATTTTAGTAACGAGAACTGTGGTCATTACCATGCCCCTTCTGTTACCTCCCATATAAATCATTGATTTACTTCATATCATTCAACTATTTGCACTGAATTCAGTCAAATTTAGCACATGTTTTGCATTTGGTGAAATAAGTTCTGGGAATGAAAAGGAATAGTGACGCCACACCTCTACTGGTACCTCTGATATAAATTTATCGATTTTTCGAAATTAATTTTTTTCGCTGTAATCTTTAATTCGTAGACTGCATTTTGACAATTAAATCGCATTATAATGCTTCGTTACACCTTGAAAAATCAACCAGATAAACCTCCCCTCTGCTAACGCCCATAAAAATTACATAGTTATAC
This sequence comes from Philornis downsi, assembly GCA_019455685.1. Taxonomy (NCBI): domain Eukaryota; kingdom Metazoa; phylum Arthropoda; class Insecta; order Diptera; family Muscidae; genus Philornis; species Philornis downsi. Next base: position 1,080,965 of record JAHXMU010000008.1, read on the forward strand.
ATATATTTCATTTAAGTGCAGTAAATCTTATATAGTTTAACATGCAAAAGACATTTAGCAAACATAAGTCTGCGAATGAAAGAAACAGAATATATTTTAAAAACTCTATCGATTAACCATGCCCACTCTGCCTCCCCACACGGCTTTGCATCAACTTGCGTTGATGAATGTTGTTGGGTGAAGGTATAAGTAAGTCACCTGGCTGAGATTTCTATACTGGTTTGATAAAAAAATAAAACTATCGAAATAAATTTTTTGAAGAAAACATAAAATTCAGAAAATAATCATTATTCTGAGAGTAATAAACAAAACTCAATAAAAAATCTTCAACATAAAGTTGGTAATGTAAACTAATGAGTTTTATATTTTAAGTAGTCTAATTCCTATAACCAATTCTGTAGAACAAAAGCTTTCATCTCAGCATTCTAGCAGTGACCTTTCACCCGATGATCTTGTCACTTTGTGACGTAAAATAAAAATTATTGACAAATGATGATATATGTGCACTCAGAACTCTCTTATGAGTAGTCATTATATCCAACTTTATTTTAAATTGTTTAAAATCATAGTATGTACAATTCGATATTGTTTATTGGATCACTCCTCCAGCTATCGCATTATTATCAATGTTTAGTCAATCAAAAGTTACATAAAGCATCGCGATTAAACAATGCAATAACATAACATCACCAAAATATACAACTTAAAAAAAAAAAAAAACAATTATTTGTGTAAACACCTTTCAAACTTTTAAATATCGATCAAACAACAGATGCTGTTTGGTTACAGGCGGATGTTGCGCTCGAGTTGTTTTAGGTGTGAACTGATTGTGTGCGAGTCGTCTCCCTTTTGATTTCTGATACAAAAAGTAAACGAAAATTTTATAAACTGGCCATTTTCTATTCCATAGCAATCGCACACACTCACACAATATATTCCAGCGGCGGAAATCATGGGACGGGAGGTTTGAAATCAGTCCCGTTTGGAATCCAAATGGCCCCCCATCCGTATTACCTACTCCTTTCCATTTAACATTACGTGAGATTTCCAGTGGAAGGCCTTGTATGAGACCTTCCCAGGTAAGAGACTACGCGCTCCCAAAAAATGCTTTATGCACTTCTGAAATTCCAGGTTTTCCCACTCCCTTTCATTTAGCATTACATGAGATTAGGTGGCAAGGCCTTCTACCCTCGCTTTCCAGTGCAAGGCCTTGCATAAGACCTTCCCAAGTAAGAGACAATGCACTCCAAAAAAAAGGCGTTATGTACTTCTGAAATTACAGGCTGTATAGAACGACTTAAAAAGAAAATTTGTCAAAATCCTTTCAATTAAATTCCATACATAAGACCTTGTATAAGAAGTAGTTTCGGAGCTTTTCCGTAATAAATGTTAATTAAATTATTGATAAGCTAGTTCAGCTGGAATCAATAAGAATAAATTTATGAATATGAATATATTTATGAATATTAAAGAGTTTAATTTTTTGCGCATAAATCGAGATTTTGAAGAAAAGTATTTTTCTACTCGTTTTTTTACAACTTTATGCGATTCTCTTAATTTGTTCTATAAATCGGAAAATGTTCCAAATAAACGAAAATGTGTTTTTATTATTAATCATGTTGTGTAAAAGTTTAGTTATCTAATTTTTATAATTTTATATTCACCTCTATAAATACAGGTTTATAATTTTTGATTAAATGAAAGAGAATGGATCTTATACTGATAAATGTTTTATTTAATATCGGCAATTATGTATGGAATACAATATCAGATAAATGTCCGCCTCTGTTAGCCTCACAAATGCGAAATGTGCTCAAAAATATTTTTCATTACATTCTTACAGATTTCACGCGGTATTTCATTAATTTCATCACGAATATTTTGTTTGAGTTGCGTAAGCGTTTCTGGTTTATTTGCATAAATCTGGCTTTTCAGAAATCCCCACAAAAAGAAGTCCGGAGCAGTCAAATCAGGCGACCGTGGACGCCAATCAACATCACCATTTCTTAAAATAATTTGTTGTTGAAAGAGGTCTCGCAGTAGTTTCATTTTAATCCTGGCAGTATGCGATGTGGCACCGTCTTGTTGATACTACATGTTAATCAAGCCCAAAGCTTGCAGTTGTGGCTTTAACAAGTTTTCAATCATATCACGATATCGCTCCCCATTGACAGTTACCGTTACGCCGTTTTCACTTTCAAAGAATTAAGGACCAATGATTCATCCTGACCAAATTGCACACCAGTCTGTCACTTTTAATGGATGTAAAGGTGACTGATGAATAATTTGGAGGTTTTACATTGCCCAGACCCTACCCTTCTGTTTATTTACATACCCATTCAAATGAAAATGTGTCTGGTCATTCATTGTTGTCATGGGCGAGCTGTTGTGCCAACTGAATCTTAAATTAAAACAAATGCAAATCCTTGTGCAAAATTGTGGCCAAAATTGTTCTTTGAAGACCAAGCTCCTGAGCACGGCGTCGAATTGAGGTTGATGGATTGTTTTGAGCACTTTCTTGAGCAGCAGTAATGTTTTCAGCCAATCTTACAGTACATTGTGGTCCATGCTTGGCCCTATCAGCTACAGACTCTCTTTCTTCGAAATCATTCACTACACGGTAAATAGTGCGTCTTGTTGGTATGTTGTTTCTTCCAAAAATTTCACGTAACTTTCTCATCGTCACAGTAATCGATGATTGATTTTGATAAAATGTTTTAACGATTAAAACACGTTGGTTTATCGAATATTTTTCCATAATACATTTGCCACGTCTCTACTTCATGACTGCCAAATATGAACTGTCAAGACTAATGTTTACCAAAATGATGGTAAAACAAAGTAGTATACCTTCCCGTCGGGCAACCTGTATAATTTTTTCACAAAACTGGACCAATATTCAATTAAACACACAATTGAATGAAACGTTACAATTTCAACCGATCTTGTTTCCGTTTTCTTCTCAAGCAAATGGTTTTTCACTCGTTCTCCTCTTCTATGAGATTCAAGTACGATAATTATTTGCGTTCGAATTTTTATAACTGGGAATTTCGTTTTTATTGTTGTTCTTATACGGGTGTACAAGTGATGTGGTTTATGAGCAACTCCTAGCCTTTCACTTGGCAGACCTGCTCCTAGCTCTCCTGCAGGAAATGAAAAGGAACATCTTAGTCTCACTACACAGTATTTCCACTGATTTTTTTTTTTCAGATCTTCGCTTCTCATTTTATTAGGAAGGCCTTACACGGAACTTCTCAAATGAAGGAAAATGCAATGCGTTGTAGTACCTCTGCTTCATTTTATCAAGTCCGCGGTTTTCGTATCTAACTACGAAGTTAAAAATGGAAAGGCTTTCTACCGGGCCTGCATAAAAAATGCCTGCAACTGCTGGAAAATCATTCCATCTGCAGACATTTTATGGGCAAGTCATTGCTCAAAAGGCCTTCCACATGGCTTATATGAGCTATACTTTGAAAATTCCGCCGCTGCCATACCTATTCAAATATGACAACAATAAAAAAAATAACAAAAAAATGTGCGAAGTAATAAAAAAGTGATATTAGCTTTAGGCCATGTTTGTTATTGTTGATGCTATTGTTTTTGCTTTGTAACTCGCAAAAAAGTGTTTGTAAATTATGCAAATTTCCGCCAACGTACAGCTGCCTCCCACTCCCATTCACAACTGGGCCAGAATTGAGCAGAAAAAAACGATAAAATTTTAAAAGTAAATTGCCCTTTAGATATGTCAATGTTTACATTACATCTAATATTCCGTATGTTAGTTCGTACGATACAAACAGCGAAATGTGTTTAACAAAAAACATACATATATAATATGAATATAAAATAAAAGTACGTAAATGCATGGCCATACATAATGTTGTAATTGTGATAGAATTTAACACAATAACATAAAATATTTAAAAAAGTGTTTTTTTCTAGTTCGTTTTTTATCCCATTTATGCCATTAAACAATGCCCTCTGCCATTGAAATGTGATGTAATATAAATCTGTTTCATATTCTTCTGTTCTGCATTCAAGTCAACGAAGAGGTGATAATTTCCCTTCTCGCTGAAATATAAATATAGGCCACCAAATTTCGGCTGAAGCGAAGCTTTTATAAGCACCGCTATGGATTCCGGTCCGCAGTTTCATTGATGAAATACTGGTCCGTTGCGAAGTATGTAGGAGGGCTAGAACATTGTCACGTCATATATAATTTAAAGTATAGTAAAAAAAAACATCCATTATTCAGCGTAGTTGAAACGAACCAGTTAATATCAAAAATACTGTTTTGTTCGATATATTGTTGCCATTTTGAAAGTAATTCTACTATGTCTCTCGTCCTTATTGGCAAGAAAGACTTTCAAAGCATCTCTTGAGGCGAATTTTTCACCACCAAAACAGGACTGCATTATAAGTGAGATTCACAAGAACCTTCAAGCGTCTTGGATTTCTGGTCACTTAGGATGTGTGGTATGGCGTTATACTAATGGAACACAATACCTCTCCTATTGACCAAAGTTGGCCACTTCTGGGCGACTGCTTCATTCAGGTTTGTCCACTTGTTGACAAGACCAATCCCAGCAAACATGCAGCAAAACCCCAATGACCTTCAATCCTGGTTTGGCTACCGTTTACTCCGGCTCACCGCAGTTTAACCATGACTGTTTTTCACGACGTTCTCGTATGTGACTTTATTTTCATCACCATTCCATTCGAAAATGGATCGATTTCAGCAGCGATTCGCGGATGGAAATTCAGTCCAAGACGGGTTTTCTCTCATACATCGAACTGTTTTTCTATATCCGACAATAGTTAGCTCCTGGGTAATCGAAACAGCGCTTATTGCATCGACATTTTCGACAATTGACCTTCCAGGTTGAAGTACTTTTATGAAACGGAATCGATCAAACTAAAATTGCGAAATTAGTTCACGAATAAATGGGGAAAAACTTTATATTCTTATGACTCTTAGAGGTCTTAACGTTGTCGAATCGCATACCCCCTATTCGCAGACAGATAAGTAGTAAAAATAGTATCAAAAGAAATATACAAAAACCCCTATGAAGGAAAACTAACAAAATTCAACAAATTTCGACACATTTCATACGATTAAAAGAAAGCTCAATTATTCGACCTCTCTACTAGTATTTGTATTTCTCAGAAATGAATACATCAGGGAATGTAATTTTACTAGAGCTCGCTAATTAGTAAACTGAAATCCCAAAATTTTCTCATTTGTATTAAAATTTGATCTATTAGTTGCTACTTAAAATCGTCCATCTAGAAAAAACTGGTGCGTACTGGAGCACAGCTGATACAACGACTTTGTCAATTTTTTCCGATAGTGTACAGAAGAATATACAACAAATTAGCGGCGAGATGAAGCAAATATTTCGAAGTTGGAAATGTTTTATGTCTTCTTGACCCCACAGCTAGTTTGGTGCATATTCTTCTATACACTATCAAGAAATTATCATTAACGTGGTCACTGTGAAAACAAAACCCTCTGTGAATGCCATTGGATTGCATTGAAATATCATTGGTCCTCAAGACCCTTGGCGCTTTAAGCTGTACATCCGAAAACAAATAGTTAACGCATGGTTCAGAAGATCATAATTTACTTCGAAAAAGGCTGTAGAAATTATGCCAAATAACCATGAGGAAAAAATGGATTTTGAGCAAAACCAATCCTCCCTTCTTTCTCTCCAAAGTTCAAAAGGTGGACATTATTGGGTGATATCTACTTCACATATGCATAATCTGCTTATAAGTTGTTGTATATACAACTAACGACGCACTAAAAGCATCAATTCCGTCTTCATGGTGGTCTATAGATGGATTTGTCACAAAGTCCTGATGCTTGCGGGTGATGCTGAATTGACTATTACTCCAATCAAGTACTCATAAATATTTCCAATTTCGAGATATCCACTAGAACTCAAAGCTAATTTGGCGTATAAAAAAAATCCATAATTTTGCCACTAGATGAACTTATTAATCTGCATCTCGCGTTGTATAAGTGCGATCGATAGATGGCTTTAGAAGGATAAGAAGGATAAGACTGAAAAACTCACTAAGAACTTTCCTTGACTCAGGCATCAGTAAAGAAAATATCCTATATATTTTACAGTATTTCTTCGATAAAAGCGAAAACGTCAACCATCAGGCTGAAAATTTGAATGATATTTGTAGTCCTCATAATGTAACAGCCAACCATGCGAAATGTTAGTTCCCTCAATTCCGTTCCCGAAATTTGGAAGACATAGTGCACGAGCTAAAGGGTCAGTTATCAAAAATTTCGACAGGATATTGGAATACGCCAAGTTCGTCATGTAAGTATTATTTCGATTACCAAGGAGGTAAACATTGCAAAAAAAACCGCGTGAATTCACTTGATTAAGACTAGATTCAAAAAGAATCTGGATGCATGAATGCCACAGGAGTTAACGTAAAAAAACATCATGAACCGAATTTCTATCTTCAAATCAATGCTAAATAATGTCAAATTGATCAATTTCTGAAACGGATGGCGACTGAGGATGAAAAGTGGATCGCTTATGAGAACGTCAAGTGAAAATGGTCAAATCGCGGTAATCCCACTTACCACGCCAAGCCAGAATTGATGGCCAAGAAGGTTTTGCCGTGTATATGAAGGGATTGGCAGGGAACCATTTAGCTGCTCTTCTACGGCCAAACTCTTAAATCGGATCTCTACTTTCAACAGTTGAATCGATTGAAGGAAACAAACGCCCAGAAGTGGAGGGAAATTGCCAATAGGAGAGAAATTGCGTTCCATCATGATAACCCCAGATCTCACACTGGTGAAAAATACACCTCAAGAGAACATTATGAAAAATCCACCCTTTCAGGTTTTTCATGCAATTATCTTTCAAATGGCAACAAGATAACGGACAAAGCGGTTTGTACTTGACATAATACGGGGTATTCAAAATATTACCAATAAAGTACCTTAAAATTTGTAAATCCGATACAGTCCGAGCACTTAATTATATGGCGTCATTGACCCGTTGTAAAAGCTAACTGATTACTCCATCTGCGAGTCGGTCTAAGATGCACATTGGATGTTACATTCGTATTAGCAAAGTTTTTAAAAACTCGCATAAAGAACTATGAGTGGTACTAATTGTGAATGTAAGCAAAATTATTGCTATTTAGATATTCTAGTGTACAGCAGCAACCCCTATTCTCAAATTTCAGCAAGTTAATTAAACTTAAAAAGCTACCATTTATCGAATTTGTGAATTTGTTCGAATTGACATGCAGGCTTGCTGTGACACACCAATCGATTCAGGAAATCTACATGGGCAGGCATCAATATATCAATATATGTACAACAGTTAATTAATGCTACAAATTTTTCGAAGGCACCGCTTTCAACCATAAACTTTACTCCTCGCCTTTAGTTTTAAATACTGCACCTTATTGAAGCCCACGCTAAATCCACTTTTTTAATATTTGCATTCTTAGTCCTTAATAATTAATTTCAATTACAACTATAAATCAATAAAGAATATGAGAAAACCCCTTTAAAAAAAGGTAGGTATAAATGTATCAGTGTAGCCACAAGTGATTGCAAAGGAAACAAAAAATATAATTGAAATTAATTTGTTAAAATGCTACAAGCAAAAATCAGAAACAAATGAACGTTAATACTCCCCTGCACACGACTCATAGTGAAAAAAATGCAGTTTCTAATCAAAGAAAATCCAGAAGAGTTTCTGCATTAAAAAAAATAGCGACTTGATTTTCATTTTCTTTTCACGCGATGAGAGAAGAAAAGAAGAATTATATTAATTATCGCGAAAAAAAAAGTTTCAAGGCTTCCGGAATTGCTGCAATTTCTATATATAAATATAGTTCTGTTGCTGGTTCACTTCAAACCCTTTTCTTGATTTTATTATTAAAATACTGTGGGAGTGAACAGTAATGAAGTTTTAACACCGAAGCATTCGCAAAAGTTGCTAACGGGTTTGTGGCATTTAGTGAGAAAACAGTGGAACCGAATGAAACATTAAGATGGACAGATAAGAATTTCTGTTCAATTTTTTTAATAATAAATAAGAAAGCAGAATCACACACAATGTATATCCGGTGTATGAATTGAAAATACTTCTCGCCGGCTAAATACTTAAGATTTACGGTCGGATTATAAGTTTAAGAGAATTGTCTGGATTTCGAAAGTTTGTAAAATCATGTTTGGCTGCAATGGAATGACATTTGGTTTTTTTCTCAGAAAATTGTCCACAAGCTATTCTTGAATGATCCATTACAACGCCAATGGAAGTTCACTTTTTATATTCTTCACCACAAGATAGGTCTATTCTAAGTCTTAAATTCCATTTATAATAACCAAGAGCACCTATCTATATTACATCTGTGGTCATAAGAAAAAATAACTTAAGTGAAGTTAGGACAAAACCGACCTTATTTGCTATTACTAATGTTCTTGTTCTGATGCATATTTATGTCCAACTCCCATTCCAAAATTCAGTATAATTTACAAGCTCTAACAATACTGGTCTACAAATTTGGAAAAGAAAATGACTACAGAAACGAAGCAGGTTTTCTAACTAATTTGGGTGTGCTGAATTCGAATCTGGCATACAAATTTGGCTGTCACGTCTTGTTCATTTTTTTATCGCATGCTGGCAATACTGTAAAGCAGTCAATACTGGCACTACAATTTCACAATAATAAATTTTACAGAAACTCACATTACTTCGAAATCTTCATAATATTAGCGTTTAAGCATGACAGGGAGATCGTGTAAATGTGTGTGTGTGGTAAATATTTGTTTGGGAAAAAGGATATGGAATATCAAAATCATTAAAATGCGCATATTTACATTATTTTGGTTTTACTGTCAGGAACTTGAACAATCCGTGGACACCGACAACGTTTTGCAATAATTGCAGAACTGTTTTATACGAGTACAAGTGGCCAAATGGCAAGAAGATCTATTTCGATTTTTCAATTCCAGTACTTCGGAGAGAGTCAAGTAACCACCAAACCGATTGTTATTTCTGTTTAATAAAAGTTGCTGAATTCAATATGAAAAATTGGAAAAATATTACTCACGCGAATGTCCCATTGGTTTCCAAACAAGTTCATCGTCCACCAAATAATCCATTGCCAGTCATTCCCAGTGCTACGAGCCGTGAGTCCGAAACATCTTCCACCAGCAGTGGTAGTTTGTTGACTGGTATGCAAGGTGTTTTCACAAAATACTGTTGTTCCCTTTGTCTATGGGATAGTCGCACTACCTGTCGTCATTACGTCAGAACAGAGTGGCCAAAAAGAACTGAGTATTCACCAGGAAAAGAAAACATTTCAAATAAACCATTAATTGACGCAAATGACGTTCTTCTTCCGCCGCTGCACATAAAATTTGGCATTTTTAGGAACTTTGCAAGGCTCTAGAACAAAGATGGAGCAGCATTTAAATATTTGTTAGCGGTTTCTCTTAAAATTTCATATGTTAAAATCAAAGAAGGTATATTTGTCGGCGATCAGGAAGCTATTGAATGATGACAATTTTTCACAATGTTTATTGGAGAAAGAACATACAGCTTGGAAATTTTTCAAGAGCATCGTGAACAGTTTTCTTGGAAACAATACAAGTGAAAACTACAGACAAATTGTTGCTGAATTATTGAAAAATTATCACGAATTAGGTGCACGAATGTCACTCAAAATGCATTTTATTCGTTCGCATTTAGATTTTTTTCCACAAAACCTAGGTGCCGTAATAAAAATTGAAAGAAATTATGAAGGATTTTGGGACAAAAGTATGCTGGGAGACTACTGCTGGATTCTAATAAGTGAAACCGAACCAACAAAATACAAACGACGTTCAAATAACGCCGTTAACTTTGGAGAATTCATTGATTTTTAAATAAACTAATGATTTTTTATGCAAAACACGAATGAAAACATTTTTGTGTATCTCGAAAACCTGACGTGCTAGCGAAAAACCAATTACAGATTCGAATCCAGCCCACCAAATATTTGGTTGCTCCAATCCAAAACCTTTTTGGCGGTGCAATTTTTCAAAGCGGCGACTTTTAATAAGTTACGCAATACCTCTACTCGTTGATGCTAGTTTTTTTTTTTGCCTAACTAACTAAATAGCCAACTAGCTAGTAATAGTGTATGCAATCATCAATAGCTGTCATGATTTTCTCATTTTTACAACCTTTCGGAACTAGCAATTTATTAAAGGATTCAGTCCGTGGTGGCAGCACAATCTGAGTACTCGCTACCAGATTTCCACCATTCACCATTGTTCTTACAGAAATAAGGGCCATAACTTTTTGTATCAGGTGGTATAATTTTCGATCTCTCTCGCAGCGAGCGTTGCAATTGGCTGCTACGTTGTCACGTATTCATCATATTTTTTCCAAAGGCGCTACATGTACCCCGGAACGAGAGTCTGTACAGCCGACTGTCATGCATATGATATAAGTTTCTACAACATTCCCTCTTTCCTTGAGCAGCTGCCACCTCGATGTGCTGGCCAATATTTCAAGCGGTCCAGTAGCTCACAATTTCAAAAAAAGCTTTCCAAATCATTACTCAGATAGCCTATAAATAGAAAGTGTAGAAGCCCACTGGATGTGAAAAGGTCTTTTACACATTCATTCATACGTGCGATTCAGGAGATTTTTTCATTCTGAACGCAAACAGGTTTGCTACGCCTAGCTCTGTTTAACCCTGTCCGTACTAGTGGCGACGGGTGCATAAATTGTTTTAATAAAATCAAGTGGTCAGGCTCAAAGTTGTAGCCATTTAATCCTAAACCTTCATATCTAATGGAAGTCGGAAGTTTCAGCCCTACAATTAAGTTGTGGTTGGGTTTGAGCATACAGTGCATATATAGGTATATTCAATTCGTTTAGAATTGAATTTTATAATTTAATAGCATCGAATTCTTTTCAAGTTTGGTTAACATTATACCAAAGAACGTCGATCGATTTGAATATTAAATATTAATCGTACATTGGTTGTGAAACCGAATGTCAGGTGATACCTAACACTTGTCCGATCTAACTCATTTTCAGCAAGGTTAGCCATGAACAACCAACTAATCAAACAACCAGCTTAACAGTGGTATATTTAAAATTTCATTAAAATCCTAATGGAATATACCAATAAAGCCTAATTTTTCCTAGAGATGTATGTGTCCTTGTATTGACATTTTTTTTTTCATTCTGCAACACTTGCGGTCCATTTACTTGTGGACGATAAGCTGGCTCACCCTCACATAAGCGAGTATGTCGAAAGTGATATTTTTCCATACGTAATCAGTATAATTTTATCTTATTTTTTCAGTGAATATCGTATTCTTTTCTGGTTGTTCAATACCACGCCCGCATCGTCCTTCAAGTGTGCATAAATTGATGTTTCCTGCCTCTTTCAAAAACAATCGTTTTACGATTAAATGATAAAAGTATTAAAAATTCTGAAAAAGGAATAAAATTCGAATAAGTTTTTTTCCCACCGGATCAACTTGCCCCATTGGAAACCCATGAGCCTTAGTATCGCAGATGAGCGTGTTAAGAACGCTCACTTGTCATAAACAATATCTTTTCACTTTTCCGGTGAAAATTACTATTCTTCAATACTTTTTAATAATCAAAAAAGTCCTTTTTAGCACACATTAACCATCACCACCTTATACATTTTTCAAGTAATGAATGAGTTGTTAAAAAAATTGAAAAAGTTCATTATTCTAATGTCGGATTCAATCCTTAATTGGGCAAGTTTTTTGTACCTACGGTCTAAATTGTGGCGATTTTATCATTCATTATATATCGATTTAGAACGTTTGTCTGAAAGAGCGGACAGAAAATCAATGATATCTACACGATACTAACGCTTATGGTATGTAATTAACGGAACGGTACAGAATTTGACTTGAATACAAACAGGGTGGCGCACCAATTGCACTGCAATGAGAAGTTCAAATAACTTTTCTTTAATCAATATATTTCATTAATTTTTTTATTGCGTTAAAAGTTTAAAAGTTTTATTGCGTTAAAAGAATAACTAATTGGTTTTGAAGGTGGTAGAACGTAAATGACCTCGATGTTCATTCGCACAGAAATGATCAGAAATTATTGTTTTAATGGTCTGCTTCGATTCATGCAAATTACCTGGTTTCGTTTTCCACACTTCTTGCTTGACATAACCCCATAAAAAAAGTATGGTGCAGTCAGGTCAGCTGACCCTGGGGGGTCAGCTTCTGGATATTAATTTACTTGGGAATTTACGTTGGACCTCCGACACAATAAACCTGGTTATGTGTGGGCATGGGTTTTTCCTATCTATATATGTCATGGTTGCCGTTCACCGTCGCCTAACGGAAGGGGTTTGGAGCTTTCCCCGTCTCCCACCGGTGAGGGTACTGCATCGTTGCAATGTTCCAGGTCTCCGTGCCTTCAGGTATGTAAAAATGCCCAGTCTGTACTCTTTTGTCACAGGGCGACCAATCCCGTGAAGTATGGTGTACAAATCACAATTTGGTAGTAGCTTTGCTACTTGTTTTGCTACGCAGCTCCAAAAGGTGAGTTTGGCCGAGACTGAGTTCCCGCCCGATCATTTGGTGTTGGATCCCTAGTGGGAGCATCACGCGGGTTGTGGTTGATACCAAAATCGTTTTACTTATTATCCCAGGGGGCGTTGGCAATCACATTGTAATATGCCCAGTGTGTCGCACACCGTGGATATGGCCTTCACGGCGAGACTCACGTTCAACCCTCGTGGACTTCTTCCATCTTGCTGGATCCAAATGCTGTTGAAACGGAAATGTATTCGGCGCAGTTCTGGGTAAAAAAATAACTCCTTTAACATCTTTAAATTACGATACCCATTGACAGTTGACAGTAGCACGAGTCGTGCGCCACCCTGTACTTACTGACTCACATATATCTTCACCCATGTCCTTTTGCATTGCTGAAAAAATCCTCATTATAAAAGCACATTGAAGAAAACAAAATTGTAATATTATGATGTCCCCGCTTGGGAAAGGAAGAGTGACTCCCGATTTCTTTTAAATTGCCCAATTTGTATATTTGGTACCCTAGTGGGCGTGCGGTGTAATTCCTGATGCGTGCTCAATTATATTGGGGAAATAGTGGAGTTGACTAAAGAAACCGAATCCTAGAATATGTATGAGTTAAATGCGGTAATATATGGGAATTACCAGAGAGGTTGTGGTTATTTGATCGATTTTTCTCATTTTACCCATTATTATAATTAATTAATTAATAACCAATATAATTGGCAAGAATTTACGTAACTTCAGGCACAAAAAAAAAGAAAACGAATAATTAAATTTCGATAAATCGATCAACTTGTGTGTGAAGCACTAGAGTGGCCGAGAGCGTGGCAACGCCGGTTTCGTTCTCGCCAATTTGTTTACAAAATTCATTATATGTGCCAAATTTGGCCGATTTCAAAGATATGGAGGTAAGACTATGTGTGTTAACTCGTTCGGACATGGTTAATCTGTCGGGGTTTTCTCCAGTTTTGTAGAGAATTATAAGGCAAAAGTCTAAACTGCTACAGTCCACTAATGACAAATTACTGAGGAATGATTGAATTCCGGAAAATCGCTCCATATGTATGGAAGGTATCAGAATGGTCGTGGACTCTGCGTTTTCATTCTGTGGCCCTCCTATACCAAACGCTGAAGGTATTCCCAAATTTAGTGCAAGTACCTACAAGATGTGAAGCCAAGAATAAATGGATTCAATTTATCGTTTGTATGAGAGGTAGAAACGAAATCGGTCGATGTTTTTTTTTTTTTTTCAAATTTTACCAAGCATTATGCACCAATTAAATGGACAAAAATTTAGGTGGGTACAGATTACGCATGAGGAGTTACGGGGGAAAAAGTCGATAAATTTATGTGGGAGGGAACCTAAAAGGCAGGATTGATATAGTCCGTTTGAGCTGTGCAAAGTTTTAAGAAGTTCCATGAAGATTTATTTATGGCAGATGTTGTGTTTACCAGGTGGCCGGCAGCCAGGATGGCATTCAATAGGACGAACATCGCTCAGTTCACTTACAAAGCCATGAAACGTATTTGATTGAAATATACTTGGCATTTTAATAGGTTATTTCTAGGTGTTAAATTTTTTTTGTATAAATCTTTCAAAAAATTTCTGAAAATATTCATTTAAGTTCCTTAAGTTCCTTCCTGCTTACCGTATTAAACGCATTTGCCCAATTTAAAATTGGACCGTGAAAGCGACTTTTTATGCGTAAAATTTTATTTTTCTCTCTCAACCAGTTGGGATACTATCGTGCTTTAAAAAGACACGCGGTGGGATAGTCGGACAAACACGCTTAAATCCAACTATACTTTTAGTATATCTAAAATTATAATTTTCATATTTCCATTTGGGATAAGTTACTATTGAAGTTACTATAAGGTCGCTTAATTTGTCATTGTCGTCAAACTCAATCATGTTGCTTCACTGTTTCCCACTTCCACCAAATGAGTGCCATTCACACTTTAACTTCTTTCAATTTATTAATAATGGGAAGCTTTAACTTTTCTTTATGGAAGTCAATGCAAATGAACGGGTTTGCGTGAACGTGTGGGTGTCGAGGAAGCGTATAATAAGTCACACTATTTTTAATAAGAAATCTTTCGTTCGTTCTTTTGTCATAATTTTCTTCACTTTATTTTCATCTTCCCACAAAATTTCCTCAATAATAATTGTGTAATTGTTCCAAAGTTATTGCAAGAGCGTGTTGAACTGGATTTTTTTATTGTTTGGTTTGGTTTCTTTTCAGGTTTCCCCCTTTTTTCTGTTGGCTACTTTATGAGCAAAACAAATTTTATATGTACCAGGCATTATTGAAATAAAGTTTTTTTTTTATACTCGTACTTATTCATTGTTCTTCTGCTTTGCTCACTTTGTTCGATTTCAATGAAATTATGAAAAATTAATGCATTTTGTGATATTGTTTGCATTCAATTACAATCACATGGATTCATTGGTGGCGTCATGGTAACTATGTGAGTGTTGCGCATAGATGGCCAAGTTTGGTGTAATTACATTTTGCAGTTGTGTAAAAAAGTAAATTATGAGGAAAATTTAATTAATTTTTACTAATAGGAATCTTTTTTATTGGCAAATTTCGGTAGAAGTCAATTTTTAATAACTTGTATAAAGTTTTATCAGACAGATTTTATGGCAATTAATTGCTCGAAAAGTTTTATCAAGTCACGATAATAAAGAAAAAAAAATGGAGAGGAATTTGTGGACGTAACTGGCTCAATACTTTAGAAATGACGTCGTAATTATGTTTAATCACTATATTATAAATATGGGCACCACCACCTAATTTACGAATTTACTTAGATTGAGAGAAAAGATTAAGAATTTCATTTTAATTTAATAGAGTGCATACTACACATCGAAGTCAATCACTTGTTGCATAACTAGGCAATTACATTTCATCAATGACAACAAATGATTCCTATCGTATGGCCACTGTTCAAACGTCCCATAAAGTCTAACGTTCCGTTCCTTTTGGTATCTGTGGGATTGAGTCTCATATGTAGAGCCGCCGATTTTGCATTCTATGGCACATGGAATCGCGGCTGTGAATGACGAAAACATCTAATTATTGACAAACATAGATGAGATGTTGTAGTACACTTAGACAATTTTGTTTAGCGGATAAACCTGTAAATTACCCAATGCCAATATTATAACCAATTATACGGGGTAATACTCAGCCAGGTTTCAGGATAATGAAAGTCCAGTGTTTCAAATAATTATATCTTAATTTGTTAAGAATTCAGTAGTGTAGTATTAATAATCCAGAGGGAGATTCAATGTAAGTGTGATTTATTGGGGTGGGTTAGTATATTAGTCAAAGTAACTATATAGTTGGGACCCATGACTATAAGAATCAGTGTGTCCCTACATACTTTTGTATTTGTGATTGGTAACCATGACTATAAGAATCTGTGATATCCCTCCCCACCACTACTTGATGACTGGGCACTATGACTATAAAAATCAATAGTATCCCTCTCTATCACTACGGTTGAATTGGACTACTTCCTCCGCTGTGTGGCCACCACAACGACGGCCGAAGCCCAACTGATTTGATTGTGATAATCACCATCATCAGAAGCTTAAGTAGTATAGTGAACATACACTACCGAAGATGTAGTAGAGAGACATCACTGCAGAGAAAACACAGGAGAAGAATGTACGGGACGTAGTGAGAACGGTGTAATACACTAAATCAACGGCCTATGGCAAGAATGATATAAAGAGATTACGCATTGCGCAGGTCCGTTATTCTTGAGAAATGTAAACAAAGAAGGGAATGACGTCACTCGGCTAGACAGAACGTTAAACAACAGTGAATTTAAGTGAAAAGGTGATAATAATTTGAATTAATTGTTTACCTTGTTCGTTTTTAGTAAGTAAATTAATACTAAATTTTTTTTTGTTGAATAAATACTTGTAAAGAAGAAGAAAAATAAACAAAATTATAAAATGAATAAAAAGCTTCTTCGTGTCTTTTACACAAAGCATATTGTTTAAATAATTTAGATATATTTCAGAAAAATGTATATCAGCATAATTTGTCTCTATAATCTTACATTCATATACCTACATATTCTAAACCAAAAGCACACAAAGCCAAGTGACGTCATCTGCGCAGAACTAAATATTTTTGTTTCTCATTTGCGTTACCTTATATTCTTATACCATGATGTATATACATATGCGTCGGTGAACGATTAGATCGCTGCATTGAATCTCATATATATAATTACTCTTATACGTGCTATACAATTTAAAAATACTGTATAAATGTAAATTCAAACATCATCATTTCAGACGAAAACAAAATATTAATAATTTGTAACGAAAGCTTCGTTACAATATATTAACTTTTAAGACTGAGATGTCCTTGATGAGTCTGTTCTCTTAATGTCAGATAATGGTTTCAGTTAAGTTGATAGGAGTTTTTTCGCCTTAAAACAATTTTTTTGTTCCATCCCAAGACTATTAGCACCCTCTGTTTTGTTCTTAAAAAGTATTACTTCACACTTTCCGGGCTCCTATGATCCTTTAATGGCAAACTTTCTGTTTAATTGTTTATTTTGCAACTGAAATAACCATCCTTATCTACGAGGTGGTCCCGAAACTATCCGACTTGACATGTAGAAGAAGGTTGAAAACAAATGTATTTTGGTAAAAAGTGGCAACCTCATAAAACATATGTTCTAAGTACAAAGGCGCCACGTTGTTTAGTAGTTTTATTTGAGCCATCAAAAGTAAACGATCTCAGTGAATTTATGAACACGGAAAAAATTGGTCATCATTATGTAGTCATCATTATGTAATTCATATTTCTATTTTGAAAGGTCCCAGTCCAATCTATATTAAAACCGAGCTAGCTTCTACTCTGGCGGAGTCTGATCCTTCGTTTACGACCGTAAAATATTGGTCAGCAGAGTTTAAACGAGGCCGTACTATTTGGCAAGCCAAACACCGTAGAGGTCGACCAATTGAGGTGCCCGCGCAAGATGCAGTTAAGAAAATCCACAAAATGACGTTGGTGGATCGTCGGCTGAAGGTGCGTGAGCTAGCTGAAATGATAGGTATATGCAAAAAGTGCTAGACATCGTATATTGACGGAAGGTTTGAAGATAAGAAAGCTGTGCGCAAGATGGGTGCCGCGCTTGCTTTCAATAAGGCATACACAGCGTCGTGAAGATGGTATAGTGTTTTGCGATATTCCACCGCAACAAAGGTAAATTTGCGTGTAGAGTTATGATCATGGATAAGACATGGATCCACCACTTCACACCTGAGACAAAAGAACAGCTGAAGCAGTGGACTAGAATGTCCAGATAGGCGAAAACTACACATCCACTAGCAAGGTTTTATGGTTTTTTTGAAACTCACATTAGCTTGTTTTTATTGATTATCTTCAGAATAGAAAAAACCATCTGAATTTTTTGAATCTATATTAGTACCTGGTTAGACGTGGATTTAGCAGATCCCAAACGGCACTGAAAAGTTCCAATCATGTCAGTTACAATAGGCTTTAATTTGACACATAGCACTGTTAGAAACGATGGATTAAATAATGTTATAGTTATTATTTCTGAAACGAATTTAATATTGTAGTTATTAAAACATCATATTAAAAATTCCAAGCGTAATAAACAAAACCAAACAACATAAATAGTCCATTTCGATATTTCGATCTGAGTTCTAATGGAGATTGCAAGTAGCAATCCTTACCGTCATCTATGTTTTTCTGTGGTGTTACGCTGGATGTACATATAGAGTCAGGTAGAATGTGGTACCGATTTATCACTAGAACTGAAAACAGGTCCAATATCAAATTGTTAGATAATCCCACTTGAAACGATTTTCACAGTTTATTCCAATAAAATTTACAATACATTGTCGTGATGATTTAATGTTTCACACCAGATGATTGTGTTTTTGTAGTTACATTCTATCAAAAAAGTACTGGGAATTGGTGAAAAATACAAAATATTTATTATTCATTAAAATTTATTGCGTTTACTTCAAAGTAGACTCTTTCCCAAACAAAACACTCCCGTTAACGAATAGTCCAACCATCAGAACATTTTTGAAATGCATTTCTTGGAAATAAGTTCAACAATCGCCACGAATTTGCTTTTATGGTTTCTATTGGCTGAAAATGGGTGCCTGGAAATGATAATTTGAGTTTTGGCAAGACAAAAACAAAAAAAAAAAAGAGCCTTGGCCATATAAAGTGAGTATGGTGGTTGTTCGGTAATGTTTGTTGAATTTCTAACCCATAAATTTCCACACAGAAAATTTCTACAAATTTTGTCAATCAAACGCCGCATAACCTCGGATAGAATTTTTTTGCTTACAGTCTGACCTTCCGACAAGAATGCGCAACTCTGCGGTAATCAAAGAAAATTTTTGATGTGATTTCAATGTTTTGGGATCAGTTGAAAGGCACCATTCCAAAGCTTGTTGGCTGGTTTGCATGTCTACGGGTCACACAGTCATCACTAGTGATAATGCGTTTTATTAATGTAGAATAGGAATTGACTCGTTCTAACATGTCTTTAGTAATTTTTACGCCATCGAGTTTCGGAACTATTGGAACGGCAACGGCATCATAATCAGACAACCATCTAAAATACAAGGAATTGATTCGCGAGAGGGAAAATTCAACAGCTTTCTCTGTCAAACTTATATGACGATTTTCAGTCACCATTACCTTCATTTTATCGAACTCTGCCCGATCAAAGCGAAGCAAATTTTCCGCCACATATTGACAAGCTTCTGAATCCCATGTACCACTAATATGGGCATGCTTTTGATAATTTTCAATACAAAATTTGAGATATTTTTATCCATTATATCGGGTGGTTCGAAAAATTCGTTCGGTTTTTTGAAGAAATTCATTTACAAATAAAAATCTCCCCCTTTTTTTAATAACTTCTTCCTACCTCTCTGGGAGCTTTTTAATTTTTCTCTCATAAAATTCTAGTGATTTTTTTGGAAAAAAGCGTTCAATTCGATTTTTCACTTTCTCGTCGTTATGGAAATTCAAGTTCTTCTAGTGGTTGCTCAGACTGCGAAGTAGGTGATAGTGGGACGGAGCGAGGTCTCGAGAGTACGGTAGGTGAGATAAAGCTTACCATCCAAGCTCTGATAGTTTCTGGTACCCACATATCAAGATTGGTCACAAATCTGAGCTCTTTTATGACCTCGTGACCTCAACCGTTCTGATTTTTTGATTATTTCAGCTATTTCCCTAACTGTAATTAAATCTCTCCCTAACAATAATTAAATTTCTCACCTCTTTGGAAACAATTTCTTTTGGTCGTTCTGATCTGGGAACGTCCGTTACGTAGAAGTCGTCCATATAAAATCTTTTAAACAATTTCTGGCAAGTTCTTTCATTTGATTCGTTTTCTTCATAAACAAAATTTATTTTTCGGCTGGGTTCAGAAGCGGACAGCGATGTGAATTTGGTCACATAAATAATTTTGACAATTCTTTTAAGTAGGCTCTTACATGATAATTTTTTTTATTTTCTTGACAACCCAAATTCATTTTTCTTTTTGTGATATGAAAATCACAAAGGCATAATTTCAAATTAATTAAATTTGATAGTAGTTTCAAAATCAGTGATATTAAATTGAAATATATAGAAAACCTCATGCAACAAAAGAAAAAGTTTAATTCTGTTTATCAGTGTTATCAGCGGCATTAACTTGTTTCGATTTATTTTTAAGCCTTGTACGACTCTCTAATATTGCCAACTCTCTTTCGCCCCCATTTAAATATCTTCGAGACCTTTGACACAATCGCTACCTTCAAAAAAATATATTTTGCAATTTACAAAATGTATTTCCTCTATAAAATATTCTCCAAATTTTTACTGCAATTGACATTTCAATATGTTATTATTTACTTTTGGCTGGCACTAACTTTATGCCATCTTTAAAATTCAACTTGCAAAGTTGCCTCGTTGGCCTATGAATGTCAACTGAAATGCAAACAGCAAACGAAACTTATGTTGAAAAAGTGACTGAAATTAAAATTGAAAAGTTTTTTTCCCACAATTTTCTTTTGACTACAATTTTCTGCCCGCATCGCCGGCGACTTTCATGATAAAACAATGAAATGAAAATATAATAAAAAAGAGACATCTTAACAAACAGTTTTTTTTTTACATCAAGCAGCACTTGAGCCTTACATAGCCGGCAGAAGGAAGATTATGTTATCACGTTTTGTCGAGACTGGACTTACAAATACAAAGAGAATTTTCATGGGTATCCGGACTGACGTGGAAGACGTAATATATATTACTTTTTAATGTATTTACATTAAAGTGGCACAGGAAATCAGAATTGTAGTGATTTAAAAGTCCATAATAATATTGTAATCATATATGGATATTTCATTGATTGAGTAGATAATTTCATCATAATTATTTGAAATAAATTATAATAAAACTTTTCCATTTCTTATTACTCCGGTCGGTGGAAGTGATTTTCGAATAATTAACGGTGATTTCCTTACGAATGGTAATTGGTAATGATAAGTGAAAGAATTTCATTTCAATTTGATTCTAATAATTGTTACAATTACAACTACAATAAAATTTTTTTTTAATTTAAAATAATCTTTACCATTATCACGTCATTACGGTTGTGATGGATAGAATATGGGGATTAGGTATGAGATCAAAAAATTAATTCTGCATAGATTCTTTGTGAACATTTCCATATATTTCTTTATTTCTTATCTGTAGAAAATATAGAACATAAAATGTCTTTAGAAAATTTAAACATTGTGTGGAAAGTTTGTTTATGGGTCATGAACATAAAACATGTAGATTCTTTGCAAGCATTTCCACATACTTTTGCAGGCTTTGCGTCCTTGAGAGCTATTCCTGAACGAAATTATAGTAAAATTCTACGTATATGTCCTTTGGGCAGGAAAAAATTCTGATAATATTGTCCAAATTTTTACAAAAAATTATGTAAAATATTGTCTTCTTATTTTTTGAAACCATATTTCATCAATTAAATTTAACAAATGTTATATTAGCAAATCATTTAGATAGTGCGTTTGAAATTTCAAAAAAATCTTTTTATATCTCCCTCCGAAGAATAAATGTATATTTAATACGATCATAAATGTAACACAAAGAAGGAGGAGTACCAAGTGTCTGTTGCCTGAATATTTTTTTATGATTTTTTTTTGTCGATTGAGCAATGTCCCTCTGCCCGGCTGGCTGGTGGACTCCTTTTCCAGTGCCTCCCGATTTTCCAAAATTAAACCATTTTTTTGTAATTTGGAACCGGTAGGTTGTCGTAGCCTAGGTTCTTGTTCTCTGTATGTCCTGAGAAATTGATTAAGTAACTGCGTGATTTCTCGCACCTACTATAAATACTACCGAGTCAAGTCACGTCACGTTCTCAGTATCACATCTTTCTAGTAGCTGTACTAAATTCAGTCAAATTTGTCGTGAAGTAATTTCTAAGAATAAAAACAGCCCCATTCATGGAACATCTTGCATGTAAGCCCATTTATCGAAATCTATTTCTTCTGCTGTAATCCGTAATAACCACGTTCCCACCGGTAATTTTTCGCATATATTCCTAAATTCAAATCTTTAATTTGGCATGTGTTAATGTATAAACTAATGAACTTTATTTTGTAGGTATTCTAAATCCTATGGCCAATTCCGTAGGAAAAAGCTTTCATCTTACCATTGAACTTTCACCCGATGATCTTGTCACTTTGTGATGAAGAAATGAGTTGAGAGTTAGTACTCAATCTGCAGCAGATTGATTGGCATAATAATAAATTTTTGGTATAATAATAAAAGAGAACTTGCTATTTACTATCCCTTAACTCCTCGCCAACTAAAGTTACGCATTGTACAGATGTGAAATAAAGATTTTAAACACGTATTTGATCCTTCATTTTTTCTAAATCTTGCGAAATTATTGCCGAATACTACTCCCACATATAAAGCATGAATGAGGCATTTAGTAAACTTAGTTGTGCGAATGAAGATGACAAAGTTGTTTAAAAAAAAACTTGCGATTCACTACGCCCATTGTGGCACCCTGACTAAAATTTCTTCCTGACTAAAAATTCTTTACTTGTTTTGCATTCTTTCTTCAATTTCCAATTATCAGTTATGATTTCGCAAAATGCGACAGTTTTCGAGTGTACTTTCACTTCATTGTTCCGGGATATTCTATAGATATTTTCTGGAATGGAAAGGGCAATTTCTATGTCAAAGTATTCTACAAATTTTTTGCCCTTTATTTCCATATGTCCTTCAAGTCTTTTTCGAAGCAAAGCCAACTATAGCGCATATAAATGTTGATTATTCCTTGACCTTTAGTTTAACTAGTTGTATTTCATTGTAATTATCATACTGCTTTGTTTCTAAGGAACACAATTTTTTTAAAAATATGTTTTACTAAAAATATTATGGTCTATTTCACAGTAGCTTTGTGTAAACTTTTGCTCGTAATTTCCACTATAGATTGGTTTTCACTTAACAGGATGCCTAATGAATATTCCTACATTAACAGATCCGTTTAACTTTTTTTTAATTTATATAAATAATTTCGTTCTTTATTCATTTGAATGATAAAGCATTTATAGTAAATCTTTTTAAATTCTTTTAAAAATAATTGAATTTCATTTCGTTATTCATCATCGAATGGGGACTTATATTGAAAATTATCCCAATTATTATTCGAATACATTTCTTTAGATCATCAACATTGATCCGACTATTTGAAAAATTGGACCATTTTCAATGAACCGCAAAGAGTTGAAAAAAATTATCTTCCGAACTTATTCTTGAAAAAAAAACCTTGTTAATATTTTTAGTATCATTCTAGTAGCAGCATTTATCAGCTTCTCCGTATTATAAAGCAATACTGCAGCAAGCTTACTTGTATAAGAGCTTAAAGCGATAAATTAAATTTTGGAAATTGGTCAACTTGTATGGATGATACCAAAAGGAGTATGACAATGCAGTCCATTGTTATTCTCAGACCCAAGCTTAGCAGTGGTATGACGTGTGCTAAATCTAGTTTAGTTTAGTGCAACTGAATAAAATTTATGAAGTCCCCTTTCTTCAGTATGCAATTTTATGCAACTTCATAAAAAATATGGGCGTAAAAATACCTTTGTTAAGTCTGCCAGTTACTCGAAGGTGCTTTGCTAATTTTTTTCTAGTTTTTTTTTTTATTTTTGGCAAGGATATTAGACAATATAAAGGACAAAAATGAGCTACAAAAAAATACAAAATTACAAATTATTAGGGGAAATGCGAAATGATGGCAATCGATCCATGTGTATAGAAGACACATGAATTTGCAATAGCCAACTGCGATGTAGTAAAACTTTAATCAGTGCCAAGCCTTAAGAAGTTTCATAAAAATTTACGACAGTTAATGCGTCCACTTTTAACGCCTCCTTTTGGGTGTTGTTTTTTTTTTTTGCGCCATATTATATGAACATTGATTCCTTCCGGAGAAGGTTTAAATATTTTATATAATTATATCGCAATATATAAAATTAGAACTTACATTCAAGTCCAAAGTGACGAGATCACTTTATTTTTTCCCCAATAAAATTCAACTTATATGAACCTCTTCATGAACTTGTTCATTTTTCGTAACACCCTTTACATTTAACAAGTCAAGTCATTTCACATTCCTTAAATACACTGCATTTGCATGTCATTCAACAATTTCGTTTTCGTCCTATCCTTACCCGCTGCCGCACATGTTCGCAGAAAAAGTTTAACCTCAAAAAGAAGCATTGAGAATAGTTTTAAATTTCTTTTTCACGACGCTCATCATGGCAGGAAATTTCCATCCTTGTCGCTCCATATCATACAGTACATATTGGCATGAAGTACGGGCAACAAGAAGACAAATGTCTTCTAGTTTAGCCAAAGAGCAATAAATCGAAATTACTTTCGAAACACTTTTGACTCTAAATAGAATTTAAATTGTCTTTTGGTATGATTGAATTGAATTCTTTCTCATGGATATATGGTGACACAATCGAATAAAACAAGTGCATTATGAGGTCATATTACAGTTTCAAAAACTAGAGAATGGCAAACAATAAACAAAATGAAATTGATATCGACGAAACAAATTTCCATTTGTCATGTTAACTTTTGGATTTCCGTTTTTATTGCGGTCTGCATTATTGCAAAATGTGAACTATGAGACATAAGGATGGCAATATTAGTTACTTAATGCATTGGCAGATGTGTAGTAGAAGCAGAAGTTCGAAAAGTTCAGAACAAGACTACATTTACTATGCTATGAACTAAGGGAAGTAATTTCCTGAAATTATTAAGTTTCTAAAATTGCTGAAACGATTTTAATGAGGGTATTTTTGGGATTTCGATACTTTATGTAATGATGGCAAATGTGCTTTAGTTTGACGAGTTTGGTTTAGGTGCGAAATTCTTCATAACAAGCAAGACATCCTTGGCAAGGAAGATAATGTTGTATTAAACAGTATTCATTTTATGGTCCATTTAATTAAATTTGTTTCATATTTGTTTCTCTTACTAAAACTAGTGGATAAATTTGGTTGGTTGTGTGGCGCTTTGACAAACTGATGGTCGATGTTTTGAAGTGTTTCATTTACTTTTATAATATGACAAATGAAACAATGTCGTTGTCGCAGTAACTTCCTTCCAACAACTGTGAAGGTAAGGCAACCTGATTATTTTAAACTACGTAGCTTAAACAGATAATTTCCAATCGCAAGCGAGAAATAGTTTGGTTGAGGTGTAAAAGACTGGTGTTTGGAACTGGAATCAGAATGCCACATTTTTTTTTTTTTTTTTTTTGGAAGACTGATTTAGCTTCCTTAACAGTTAATCGTAAATTGCATCTTATCAAAATATATTTTGTGGCATAAAAATTTACCACAAAAATATATTATGTTGGTTTAACGTACTTCACTTATATTTTTAAAACTTAAACAAAAACAAAAAGTGGACAAAATACCAATTGAAACTAACTTTCATCCTGAATCGTGACCAATAGACTACTCCGGGAAAAAATATTCTCGAAAGCCGCGCTCTTTGATAAAATTGTCCGTATTATTGCAACGATCTTCAAATGTGCCAAAATTTGAGTAATAAATTACGTCTTTAAAAATTCACCCCCAAAATAAAGTAGACTCGAGTTTTACTCTGAATAACATTTCATGTTGACTATAGATTTATTAAGGAAGGTTTGATTATTGTAAAACTGAAACTTCTGTAAAAAAGATATATAGTTTATGTCTTTCTTTTGGCATAAAGTACCGCCCAGTATAATACAGAGTAGATGTACTCTTAATTTTAATTAGACATTGTTAGATCTCCCTATATGCTGGTAAAAATCTGGCTCTATCTAACGAGATGCTGACTATGCTCCCCAATCTGATTATATCTTGCGACAAATCCACTTCTTTTAAAAATCTAGTTCTAATTTGAACTTTTTATACACAAATAGTGTTATTATATTTGGTCAAAAATCTGGTTGTGTCTAACGATATATGGAGTATTTACAACTAGATCTCATCATAAGCTATATCTGGACGGATTTAAATAGTATGTTTGTTACTGGATCTTATATAATCCGAACAGATTGCAAAATTGAATATTTTTTAATCTTTAAAGCAACAAGAAAAGCAGTGAAACGCCGAAAATGTATGTACAAATCCTGAATTATTCTTACACAATTAATTTCCGTTACATGACAGAACATCGACATGATAGTCTAATTTGAAGCAAATAACGGTTTCACTATTTTCATAACTAATTATATAAATATAAATTGGTACCAAAAAATCCAATCTGATCTTAGTATCAGGCCAGAACTAAGGACCAAATTGATCCTAATTTGGTCAAAACTGATCAGTTCTAATCTAATTAGAAAAGATTAGATCCAGGATAAGTTTCACATCTAACTAGATTTAATTAGATAATATCAGATCCATTTTGATGTATTTCGATTTAATAATGTGCAAAAATGTTTGCTGATCTGCTGATATCTACTTAGATCTGCTTACAAGTGCAGCCGGATTTACAAAACATTTACATATATCTTGTGTTAGTTCTCATTATATCTTGCATATAAAATCAGATCGTATTGGATCCATGTGAACTTCGCATATGACGTCTGCTGAATCTGTTAACATCTAGTAAGACCGAACAGATTTGTTTATCTTTCCAGAAATTCTTACTACAAACACTTATAGGAAAGTAGAAAAAATTCCAAAATTAGGCTTCTGTGTATTAAATTATTATGTAATATAAATTCCTAATCAAAAAGAGATTTCGTCTTGAAATTAACGTTGATTTGCTTGCATAGCATTATTGATAATTCGACAATCATATCTTGAATTCACAGATCAAAGAATATTGTAAAATTAGATCGGAAATATACAAAATATATAATACGCTACTTGGATTAGATTAGAATCGAGAGAAATTTGTTATCAAATAATATATAAAATGATATATATATATATATATATATATATAAATATATATATATATAAATATTTATATAAATATAAATATAAATATATATATATATATATATATGATAACATATTATAACAAAAACTATATTAAATTCTCGCTGCTTTTTTTTATAAAAATGCAATCTTATCAGAAAAATATTTTTACAAAAGATTCATTAAAAGTATTGTCCATCACTAGCTACTACTCTTTCCTATATTTCTGGCAAAGCTCGAATTCCGTCACGGTAAAACTAATCATCTTCTGAGGCTATCCACGAATTTAGCAATTCTTAGATGTCGTCATATGAGTGGAACTGGTGGTCAGTCAGACCGTATGCCATCGAACGGAACAAGTGATAATCAGACGGAGCACTATCTGAAGAATATGGCGGATGTGGTAAGACTTTCCATTTCAGCGTGGTAAGACTTTCCATTTCGGCCTTGGCCACGTGAGGCCGAGCGTTGTCATGCTGAAGAATCACTTTTTCGTGCCTCTCCGCGTATTGTGGGCGTTTTTTGCTCATAGCTCGACGTATTAATTCGCATTAAACGCATTAATTGAGGTCAATGCCCATCCCCAGTGATGGCTTCGCTTAATTTAACAGCTCATAATAAATAACAACGACATGGTCCCACCAAATACAGAGCATAATCTTCGCAGCGTGAATATTCGGCCGAGGCAACGACGCAGAAGCATGGCCGGGCAGTCCTCACGACTTTCTTTTCTTGTCGTTGAAGCAACTGTTTACTGGCGAAAAAACGACGCTCAACGTCCTTGGGCTTCAATTTATAAGGAATCCAAGTTCATTGCTTTTGAACCATTCCCAATGCATGCAATCGCTCGGAAATGACTTGGCGGGTAACTCCTAGTACTGAAGCAAGCTCTACTTACGTTTGACATGGATCTCCATCAAGCAATGGCGTCAATTCAGTGTCTTCGAAGGTTTTTCATCTTCCTTCACGCGAACGGTCGTCAACATCAAAATCACCATTTTTAAAGCGACGGAACCAATCTCGACAGGTTATTTCACTTAAAGCAATATCTCCGTAAATGTTTTAAATCTCTCGATGAGCCTCAGTCGCCGTTTTCTTTGATTGAAAGAAAAAATCAATACTTCCCGCGTATGACGATTTTTTGGCACAAAATCATATATATTCACACAACCAAAAGAATGTGATGTCAACAAAAAATCAATATTGTGCCGAGCAGGTATAAGCGAGACATAGGTAATGGCATGATATTTAGGTTATGGCAGAATCGACTAGCACTTACAGCTGGCGCCATCTATTGGCAAACAACGGAAACTTAGTTGCGCACCTAGTAATTAGCAGTCAAGCCTTGCAACTCCACGAACAAAATTGGATAAAAAGTATTTTCTGTAACTGTACAACTATAAAACTATAGAAAAGCATATTCAAAATAGAACTTATGTTGAACGAGCAGTGGCACAAATATTCGCTAACTCTTTTCCTAATATAATCCGATTCATTCGACAATTTATTAAAATATTATGAAATTCGGTCCATTATTATAGTTATATTTTTCCTATGGTATATATCTTTCTACAGTAACATAAACAACATCTACAGTTAAGCGTAACAAATCACATCCTAATAGCTCTTAACAAATTGCGTCGTGTTGGCGGTGCCCTGATTCTTTTCAGATAATTAACTAATATAACTCATGCCAATTTTCTAATTGAGAGTTACAATCCGCTAATATTCTAAAATTGAAAACAATCGCTCCACTAATTTTGGCACTGAAAAATGTTCCAAAAGGTTGTGATATCAACCACTTTTTTGTGGCATTTGAAAATTATCTCACATTGATATCCCTAACAGGTTATGGTATGTGAATGTATGTGAACGTTTATATTTCTGCGGCGTCACGTCTTATTTTCAAATTATAACTTTGGCCGCTGTCGATAGGAAATAATCATTTAACATTTATGTAATTAATTAATGAATTATGATTATGATTAATTAATGAATTATGATTAATGAATGAATTGAATCAATCTGATGACATAAAGTATTCAACAATTGTCGCATTGAAGTACATTTTCATTGAATTAGCGAAATTTTAATTAAAATGCAACGGTGGAAGTTGTTTGTTGATTGGTCACAAGTTTCTTTTTTTCTTTTTTTTCTGAGTGCTGATTTGGAGCATCAATTTCAAACTTTAGTCGCGTGCAATACTTGTTACGTTTTGACGCCACCACACAACTAAAATATTTCCGCAATATAATCGAAAGATCATATATACGGAATATATACTCGTATATGTACAGAAAAATTAAAAATGCATATGAATAACCGAATTTTGGAGATTTGAACTCAATTCGGTTTATTGCTTTGAGCTACACTTTGATCAAATACACGAAACATGTTCATGCGAATGGCTAACGTCGAAACCAACACAGTAATATAACCAGAGCTATTAAAGCGTTTAACGTAGGGTCTATAACATATACATGCATAGAATTATATTATGACATGTGGCAAAAAAATGCACAGCATAATCATAACGCCCAGCTGAGCAGTGCCGAGTATATTGTTGTTTACTTAAATTGCTCATTGAAATTAAAACAATAAAACTTAATAGATTTTAGTTGCGATTTTTCGCCACATGTTCATGTCCCTCAGCGAGTTTTTGCTAGGATTTGTTCATAAATATTGCTTCAAATAACAAAAAAAAAAAAAAAAAAAAAAAAAAAAACAAGGAAACAAGCAATCGAATGGATGAACAAAGCTCAGAGGGAGGAAAAAAAATACAACACAAACGCAAAAGTGTAAGCAGGACTCCATCAACAGACTCAATTCAAATAATAGTTTTAATTGGTTGCAATGTGTGGACGATCCATATCTATGTCAGTGGATCTTTGTGTGTGTATGGGTCTACACGCGTAGTTGTATGCGGGCAAAATCAATATTTTCAAACATGTTCAATTAAAACCATCATTGTTGTCATTAATCAACAGTATCTGCATTTGAAGGCAATCATAGTTTTGTTAGTTTTTAATATAACAAAAAAAAAAAAATGCACAGAGAGGGCAGTAACTTAAGTTTTTTTAGAAACTTTATTGTATTGAAGCAAAGAAAGGTGGTATTGCACGCAAATTGCACAGTGACCTAGTGAGAGTTTAAAAATCGTTAACCGTTTATACCCATTGACTCAGTAGTTGCGAAGGTTGTAATATTCGAACCGTAACAGACCGTCTGTTTCAGTTAAGGGCTAACATCCATCTATTGCTCATAACTAAAGTATTTCTAAAACTGTCTTTAACGATACTCTGCTCTATACCACATTGTGGTTCCGGGCACATTGAGTTAAAATACAGCAGAGTTAGATCACAGAAAGTATGCGTCATTCGTTTCAGATTCTGCTGTTTAAGCAGAATCGTAATTATTAACCGATTTAAACTAAAATTGACATACATACATATTTAGTTTGGGCTAAGAAGAAACCCTATCGAAACAGGGCGTTATTAATCCCAGTTTTGGTATTGCTCCCATAAAAGTATACCGTTTTTATCACTTCTGAAAAAAATAGTTATAATTGGATATTGATTACATTTATTACCTACTAATTGGACGTTATCTAATTCTGATACAATTTTATCGTTTGAACTCGGGTTTATTGCTATTAAAAGCCATAATTTCCATTGGAATTTGATTAAATTTAGTAAAATTATTTTTTCACAGTTCACTCAAAATTTCCGATGACATGATTATAATTAAAATGAATAGAGTGAATATTGAATACAACAAGCCGACTTACATTGGTTTCTTTGTCTTGGAGTTATCCCTGTTGAAAGACGACTTTATCGATCCTTGTTTTGATATAAATGTCCCAGCTTATAATAATTGGATCATCCAAGTTTTAAGCCGAAGTTTTCATTACAATTTGGTTATACATTCTGTCAAAAAAATTACCGGGAATTCATCATTACTTTGCACTCAAAAGGGATGTGGATGAAATTTTGCTTCGCTTGGCTTTTAACGTAACTTTCAACTCAAGTTAACATCGATAAAGTGAAGAAGAAGGATTGAAAATGACCATTTAAGTTTGAGAGAAACAGCTGACGAACTTTCTGCAGATCATGGAATAATTCGTATCATTTTAACTGATAGTTTTCCAGTTGCTAATGGACTATTATCGAAAGGCCTGAATTTTCTTTAAAAATTCAAACGCATAAAAGTCGCTGAAGGAATAATAGAACGAGTCAATTTCGACGGCGCATTTGGAGAACGCAATGTAACTGGTGGTGAGACAGGGACTTACGAGTTTACAGTAGGGCTAAACGTCGTACTGAGTGGATTTCGTCAGTCTAGAACTTTGCCTGCCTATGACTATGAAGTGTTTTTCGCACTTCATGGACATGCGGATGTCAATACAGATCTTTAGAGCCATTAATAATGTATTTAGAAGGACTAGTTAGAAGTATTTTCCCCTACGTACTCGCACTTTAAATTAAACTGCCAAATTGTAATTATATATTTTTTCAGTATTGTTCCGCATTTCACCAGGGAACATTTGAATATTTGTTTCCAAGAAGATCGGACCATGTGGTTCATCCTTGGTTTATTTCTTTGGGGTTGAATAGCTACAGTAGCTTACATAGGTAAGCTAGCCACTATGGAAGAATCTTGAGTCAATACCTCGGAATCGGCTATGTTAAACACAAATGCGGCCAATTTTTGAAAGAAATAATAGTTGAAAAATAAATGTAAATATTGGTTCTTTTGTACAATAATAAATATATCCCGATTAAGCTAATTTTGTTTATTTTAAAAAAAAATAGATCAAATAACTATAAATAATTTTTTTTAGTCTTTATGCTAAGCTCTTATAGTTATTACAAATGGGATGGAAAACCTAGAATACATTGTAGAGGTGTGATTGGATCGATTAATCCTCTTATTATGAATCTTCATTTGGCTCAATTATTAGCGCCAAAATCTAACAAATAACCCAAATGCCTTACTTGACATTAACTTCTAGAGAATAAACTACGCAATGTTACAGGTTATTTCCAGTATCTGATATATGATTTTGTATTGTTTCTGGGATGGACGATATCATATTTTTTTGTTGTCTGTCTTGCTTCTAACTTTAGCTTAAAGACCATAAGTATATAACAGATTTACTCACCATGTTAACGGACGTTTTCTTGAATTAAGTGGTAATGACAATTAGTAATTTCAGATTGCTATTTTTTATTTTACTTTAAAGCACATACAATATGTACTATATGTTAAAAACTATGATTAGCAGACATTAAGTCTAGAGAAATCGAATCCAAAATTACAAATATTTTATTTGATAATTTCGTTTGTGTTTTGCATTCGATTTCCATCGAGTTGTATCGTTTCAAACTGCGCTATTATACATTAAATAAGTTGTAATAAAATAATAATGAGATTAAAATAAACAAAAAAATAATAGTAAAAAACTCGAAACTTAGTCAAATCCAAAAATTGTTTTAATTTTTTTCAGTTTTGATTGTTATTTTGACAAGCGAAACAAAATTGTATTAAATTTTGTTTCAGCTTCATACATCCAAAATGAAATTAGAAATAAATTTGGATTCTGTTTCAGTTTATAAAGTGATTTGTGTGCATTTCTTGTGAAATTTTTCAATTCCAAATGCCAATAATGAAAATAATAACAATAAAAAAACTCAAAACATTATAAAATCCGAATATAGTTTTGATTTGTTTCAGTTTTGATCCTTATTTTGATTCTGATTCCGACAACCGAAACAATATTGTATTAAATTTTGTTTTAGTTTCATCCATCCAAAACGAAATTAGAAACAAACTTCGATTCTGGTTCAGTTTATGCTGAAGTGGTTTGTGTGAATTTCCTTTGAAATTTTTCAATTCGAAAAGCCAATAATAGAATTAATAGTAATAAAAAGGTCAGAACGTTATAACACAGTTTTGATTTGTTCTTGCCTTGATCCATACTTTGATTCTGATTCTAACAAAAAAAATTTATTAAAATTGTATTAATTTTTGTTTCAGTTTCATCCATCCGAAACGAAATTAGAAAGAAAATTGGATTCTGTTTCAGTTCATGTCATAAATGGTTTATGTGCATTTTTTTTTTAATTTTTCAATTCCAAATGCCAATAATAAAGACAATAATAAAAAACTCTAAACATAATCATATCCGAAAATAGTTCTGATTTATTGCAATTCTGATTCTTATATTAATTTTAATTCTAACAACCGAAACAAAATTGTATTAAAATTTTTTTCTGTTTCATACATCCGAAAAGAAATTGGAGACAAATTTGGATTCTGTTTCAGTCTATGAAATGGTTTTGTGTCAATTTCCTTTACAAGTTTTCAATTCCAAAAGTCTATAAAATTTGTATATAACAGCGGGCATTTTTGAGAATAGAAAATAAATTATGTCAGTCATTTTTGGCTTCTGTAATTTGACGTCAGAGGTTTACATCCAAAGAAGGAGCAATTGGGAGGAATTAACGGTGCAAGTAACTCAGCACAGGTAGGAGGTATACTCGTATGAAAGACTTCAAAATCCTTTCAGGCATTGCTTTGATATCTATGGTGCAATATACGAGTGATATTAGTCAGACTTATGTATGTAATGATGTGTATTTTTATCCTTTTATCATTGGGAAATATGCATTATAGAATTTCATATACAATTTATTCCGTTTACTAATAACTTTTAGTATATCACAACCACAGAATTACCACGAGATGCTGAAATATCATAAATTACGTATATATGATTATTATTTATGATTTTAATATTTAAAATCCTCATAATTTAAATTAATTTACACGACCGTTTTTTTTATTTATTATTAGCAAAAATTATGTAGAACAACACTGGCAGGTTAGCCACAAAATTTCACGTTAAATTTACAAATTTATACATATCCTTAGAAGTATCGAGCATAACTTACATTAAATTGTTTACGAATGTAAATAGTTTTCACTGACAAATGTAGATAATTAGCTCTAATTAATCATTATTTTACACAGATGAAAAACTACCATGAACTTAAACAGAAAATCTAATTAATGTTTTGCTGCGTCAAATGTAATCAATAGAGAGAAAAAACCAGAAGTTTTATTTCAAAATAACCCAGGAACATATTTTGTTGTGAAAAGGCGATTGTAAACACGCACTTGAGAAATCTAAATGGAAACACTTCTGTTCAAAGTAATTTTACGAAGAGTCGGTAAAGAGTTATCTCAATCTAAAATGTGGTGACAAAGAAATTTCACCAAAAATTGAGAGAAACGAAAAAAAACTTTGTATGAATATGTATAGTTTTAAAAAACAATTAATTTAAAATTTTACTTTCAATGTCGACGAAGACATGTTGTGGCATCAAATGTGTTTCGGTGAAGATGCAGTAAGGCAAAAAGCTTCAGTAAAAATGCGTTTACCATAAAAAGTGTTTATTATATATAAAAAAAATCGTTAAAAGCATTTTCTATATGTAACGTACAGGGTAAGACATTCTTCAATGTAAAAATTGTCGACGAGAGTTTTTTCTAATGTAAAAGATAGCGATTTCAACGCTTTTTCATATAAAAAATATCGATGGAAACAATTTTCGCATGAATGATTTCGACGAATACATTTTAGCAAATAAAAGGTTTCGATGAAAACATTTATTTATTTTTATTTGAAAAACTTTAATAAAGACGCTTTCTAGCAGAAAAATTTCTGCACTTATGTGAAAATGATGCATTTCAAAATGAAAATTTTCCTTTAAGATAATTTTCTGAACGAAAAATTCCTGTCACAATATATGTATATCTCTATATGGCTAGTGTCGATAAAAGCTTTATGTTTCAAAATTATCGACAAAAATGGTTTCATGAATGAAAATTATCGATGAAAATAATTTTTCATAATATCGATGAAGGTATTTCCTATATAAGAAATATCAACGAATGTATGAAAGAATTCATCGAAGACACTTTTCCATATGAAAGTTTCGATTTCAGCATGAAGTGTACCGATGAACACACTTTTCCACATATATATAAAAAACTAGCGATGAATATATTTTCTATATGAAAAATGTTGACGAAAATAACTTTCCATACGAATAGCGTCAGTGAAGACCCCTTTCTAAATGAAAAACATCCGAAAAGATTCTTTTAAATGATAAAGACTTCTGTATAGGAAAAATATCAAAAAAAAAGACGCATTTCTGTATGAAGCATTGACGAAACTATTTTCTTGTGGGGCTTTTATATGACCAAAATAAAAAATATTAATGAAAACTCATTATTATATGAAAATTGTCCATAAAGACACTTTTTATACCAAAAGTGTCGACGAAGACACATTTCTGTATATGAAAAAAAAATTGACGAAGCAACTTTTTCATAGCAAAGTCGGCGGAGGCACTTCTCCAAATAAAAAAAAAAAAAAAAAAAAAATGGCAATAAACACACTTCCGTACCTGGAAATGTTAATGAAGACAATTCTCCATGTGAAGGTCTGCATAAAAACCATAGGTGAAAATAGTTTTCTGTATAAACAGTGTAGATCAATACTCTTTTTTTAAAGGATAAATACCACCGAAAACATAACTCTTTATAAACAATGTCGACAAAGAAACATTTCTATATGGAAAGAGTTGGTAGAGCAGAATGCATAAATCTATGCCAAAATTGTCGATGGAATCTCCTTTCACATGGAACGTTTACACAAAGACATTTTTTTTTTGTATGAAAAGTCTTTTGGATAAAAAGCTATGATAAAGGCTTCATTCTATATGGAACGAAAGTCTCTGTATGAAAAGAGTCAAAAATAGTGCAAGAAGAGTTTTGAAGACTAGAAGCTTTTTATGTAAAAATTGTTGAATTCTTTTTTACACAGACGGAAACGTTAAAGACTTTCGTCTACATATGAAAAGTGACAATAAAAGCGCTATTCCATAAGAAAAGTTTCGATCAATAAAATTGTATATTTGAAATGTGTATCGACGAAAGGGCGAAAAACTCCTAAATACATTAATAGGGCTGACGAATTTGTATCGTTGTTCGTAAGTGAAAATTGTAGAAGGGAACACCATACATATAAACACCATATATATAAATTTAGGTTTACTCCATTTAGGAGTAATGCGGTGCTTTTCCTTCAAATTGATAAAAAATTACCTGAATGGAAGTTACTGCTGTTGATACACCTCCTAGAATGCAGTGGAACAGCTTCTCTATTTTTGGACACATCCAACGGTAGGTTTAGCGAGGTATTCCAAACGTCATAGTTTGAGAAGCATTTACTAAATTTTTACTTTACCCGGCTACCACAAGTCTTCGTTAGACACAGCAACCGCTGCTCGAATTATGATAGGTGTTTTTATCGGGTATTGAACCTGCGGTTGTGCAAACGGTAGTTGATCGTGTATCAACCAGTCTTTCAAGTAATTAATAAAATTAGACTCAAATATTATAGGCCCCTTTAAATGAGTTTTAAAACAGAAATCAGAGACAAAATCGAACCCGATTTTGATTCAGACTTCGACAGCCGAATAATAATTAAATTTTGTTTCTGGTTTTGTTGTGTTTCATCTAAAATGAAACTTTTTTTTTTGCTTTATACCTGAAACAAAATTAGAAACAATTTTATTTCTGATTCAGACAACATTTTCAATTAAGAAAACTGACAACACTTTTAGATAGCTGTGAAGATTTCTGAGAGTCTGGTATTGCAAATCCAGAAAGAATGAAAATACATTAGATTTCAGTTCTGATTCAGATTAAAATAAAAAAAAAATAAAAATGAAAATTCAAAAATTTCTACTTTCGTTCGCGAAATAGAATTGTAATTGTAATTCTTTTATTGAGACTTTTTTTTAACAATTTAGGAGTTAGTTAAACAAATAAACAATAAAAGAAAATTTTAGGATTATAGCGTATTGTCCTAATTAACGATATTTACAGCTTCACGCTTTACATAGAAGTTTTACAACAATACATTTAAACATAAATGAATACCATAATCGACCTTGATTCCGAGTCTTTCATTTACACGAGCGAAGATGATCTTTTAAATATCCTTAAAGCTAAGTTAAAATTAATTAATGTAAGTAAGGCAAATGAATAAAAAAACTAAGTCTAAAAATGCTATTTGAAAGAAAAAACAAAAAGGAAAATACTTCGGTTATCCACAATGCGTATTCGGTAGAACTTTATCAAAAAATACTGGTCTCATCGAGACAGGAAAATGAGTGAAATTTTTTCGCGAAATTGAATTGTAATTGTTTTAAGTAGGAAATGAAGTAATGCTTGTAGTGAATGATTAATTTGAATATGAAATAAAACAAATTTCTAATTTATTTATGCATAAATTCATAGTAGCAAACACCAAAACTACATACATATTGCATTTTGATAGAGGTCCACACTTCAGAAATAATAATTGTAGCATATTTTAAGGAGTTATGGATGGTAAGAAATCATGGTATAAGAATATAAGGTAACACAAATGAGAAACAAAAATATTTAGTTCTGCGCAGATGACGTCACTCGGCTTTGTGTGCTTTTGGTTTAGAATATGTAGGTATATGAATGTAAGATTATAGAGACAAATTATGCTGATATACATTTTTCTGAAATAAATATAAATTATTTATTTTATTTATCTTTGTGTAAAAGACACGAAGAAGCTTTTTATTCATTTTATAATTTTGTTTATTTTTCGTCGTTTTTGGTAGGCCGTGTTTTTAATATTTTCATTTAATTTACGTATTGTAAAATACATATGGAACCTAATTAATTCAATTAATTCAAATTATTATCACTTTTTCACTTAAATTCACTGTTGTTTAACGTTCTGTCTAGCCGAGTGACGTCATTCCCTTCTTTGTTTACATTTCTCAAGAATAACGCACCTGCGTAATGCGTAACCTCTTTATATCATTCTTGGTAAGAAATATTGTATTGTATTGTACAGGACAAAGTTCTAGCTATATTTTTATCCGAGCTTTTAACCTAATCTGAAACGAGTGTGTAACAGAATATTTTATCTCACCTCAATTGTATTTTCCAGAGATGAAGATTTTAAACATTTCGTAAATTATGTTCTTCAGCTGATAAGCGAACGAATGCAACAGTTTTCTATAATTCTCAAAAATAAAAATGGGATCCTCGTAAACATTCAGGGTTATGTTCTACGAGTTATGGAGCAATTTATTCATTGTCCCCCATTATATTTCATTTACTATTTTTTTTTAAATTCGACATATTCCGCAAAATAAAAACGAACTTTAATTTGGAGTGATTTGCATTTACAATTTGGAATGGATTTTCATTGGCAAAAAAAATAAAATCTTCACCTACACCCTTCATACAAAAAATTCTTGACCAACATGTTTCATATGGTAAAATATCTTTACTTGTAACGTCCATAGTGTAAATTGTTATCAGTGAGATATTTCTGTATGGAAAGTATTGGTGTTGATATTTTTCCATTTTTTTTTTCTCCGTGAAATCTTGTGTAAAAACTATTTCTGATTCTGAACATCGCTAAAAATGTTCACTGTACCCACAACTCAACATAAGCAAACGATTGGCAATCTGCATGGAAAAGCTTAAAGTTTTTCTGCACTTCTTGACCAGATGCAGAATTATGCATTTCTTACACAACGCTATCTGTACTTATGAAGCAAAAACTTTTTTTTACGTACAATAATGTTTTGCAGTGATTACTCAATTACGTTAACTTATGTTTTGCTCAACAATATTCTTTTCCGCTTTTCCAGCTAAGAGTTATGAGCTAATGCCGAGGAACAAGAAACATCATCATAAACAACAATGGGGAAAACTAAAGAAACTGCAGACATAGTAAGATACACGAAAGATTAACTGCCAAAGAAATGCGAATAAGAGAAATAAAACTGGCGCATAATTGTAATTCAAGATGAGCATTTTTTTGCGGTCTTAGTTCTATTGCTGGATTTTATGATAACAGCCCTCAAAAAGTCTTAACAAATATGAAGAAAAGATGCAGTCATGGTTTACGGTGGCGTAAGTTAAAATTGAAGTAATAATTAGAGAATTTTCTTTACAATTTTGTGGTTGAAAAACAACGGCATAAATGGGAAACTAGTGGATAAAAGTAGATGGCAATTAAAATCTAAATAAATTGAGGGTTTTCTCGCAATTGAGGTAAAATAATCCTGTGGCATTTGTTCCGGATGAGTTTGTGTTAACGACCCTTTCACATTTCATAGAATGGAAGAAAAATAATGTAAGAATGCAATTTGCATTTCTGTGTTGTTAACATTTGTTGAAGTTGAGGGTGTGGACGATTGACTTGTTTTCCCTGTAAGAATTATGAGAACTCAAATTGTTGTATAAGTTGTATATGTTCAAAGCGATCGTAAATTTAAGAATTTTGGCTAGATACTAATTTTGATGCGGTCAGTGTCATTCCGCAATGAAATATCATGTTTCCAAAATTATTTGCTTAGCTTTTGATTTAACGTAAGTAAGTACATAATATCCGATTATGTCGGATAGAACTTTAAAATGTCAAAAGCTGAGCCGCTCTTTTTCAACACAGTGCATAGTACAACACTTAGATTTCATTCATCGGACGTATTTACACAGGCAAATCACGCTTTTACGTATCTACTTTCAAATTTCTATCGTTAGGTTGTATTCTGAACTACATATATTGAAGTAGTATTCTGAACTACATATTTGCAGAGGTTTCGTTGCTTGTTCTGCCCCATGAAATTTGAAGCTCTTGGAGCGCTCTTCCTTTTTCTGCTCATTTTGTCTATTCGCCAACAGATTTCTAATTTTTGGTGTTTAGAAAAAAGAACGAAAGGGTACATTAATTGATAAGGCCACAAATGTAAATGTAAATGTAAACGTTAAAATGTGACTCCCAGCAGGAAGGAAAGGAACGTTTAAAGTAACAGATAGCTTTTGATCCAAAGCATTTCATGACCAAATGAGTTTTGACCGATATCCGTCTATCTGGCTGGCTGGCTGGTGCCTGGCAGACACGATAATTATTCGGAATTTTTATGAAAGTTCGTAAAACTGGGTCCAACCTAAAATTTTACCAGATCGTAGTCAAGGAATGTAAATGGGCTATCTCGATTCATCCTTACTCAATCCACCTAATTCAATTAAACTTTTTCACCGTAAGCCACAATTCGTTAACCGCAATAACTTGAAATTTGTTCACTACTTTGCTGTGTAAAAAAAATTACCCTTCTGCTACCTCCTATACAAACAATTGATTTAACTCATGTATTCCTAGATTAATATGTTTTCTTCCATAGCAACAAATTCCGTCAAACTCGGTATATGTCAAACGTTTGCTAAAGCTGATTTGGTACCTTCTGGTACCTCCATACAAGTTCACCAATGGTTTCCGATAAAATTCTCTCCTCTGTGGTTTCTGATAAATATATCCATTGTCCATAATTTATATATTCTTAGATTTATATTATGTACTTCAAGAAGTTGTACCGAATTTATTCAAATTTACTACACATCGTGCAAAGTTAGTTCTGTTAGTCACTCTTCTTCTAGTGTCTCCTATTACACCTTTTCTAGCGATCGATGCATCAAAATTTTTCTTTATATTCCTTAATTCGCAGGTTGCAGTTACTTAATTTTTTAGTTGTTGCGATAAAGCTTGCTACAATTTTAAAATATCGATTGATCTGGCTCCTATACAAATTACCTAATTTGAACCATATTTAATCATATTTTAATTAAACTTAAAAATTTACAAAATTATTGTGAAACCTTTTTACTTCTTTAAAATTTGCGCAATACCCACTACTATTATTTTGATTGCAGCTGTATATGCCCATGTTTATGTCTCTCATTCAGTTACACTAAATTCGTTGTAATTTTGTATTCATCAAGCGCTTAGTAAAATTAGTTCTGCGAATAAAAGTGGACTGCTCTGCAACAGCACATATACGAGTTGATCGACTTTGCAATAATTAGTGATTTACCTCTAAGCACGTAAATTAACTACCGGTCCGATGTGCGTAAACTTTGATAAATTATAATTTTACTCCTGTTATTGCGCATTGACTCAGATCATTTTTGGAAAATAACTCTATGATTTATCAGTTCGCTTCCTGTACACTGCACTCCTTTGGACTAAAACAAATGAGCGTTGGATAAAGATGTACGTAAATCAGTTCACCTGATTAAATTTTCTATATCTGCTTATATCTAGATGGCAATCATTTTATTTATGGCATCTGTTCTCAGTAGAGAAGTATACAATTAAATAAAAATGTTAAATCCATTCTTGGAATCGTTTGCACAGACGTCTGCCATGAATCTTTTCCTACAGACATGAAATAACAAAACATTTTGTTTTAAATTTAATAAGTAGTTAGAGAAGTTATAACATATAAGAAAAATTGTCTATTATGGTTGAAAGTATTCAATGAAATACAATTTAAGGATCACATTTTGTCAAGTTGAAAATGCAAGATGTGGTTATAATGATTTGGTGCTACGAAAGCCGCACTTGTCCATG
The DNA here is from genome assembly GCA_019455685.1 of Philornis downsi. Taxonomy (NCBI): domain Eukaryota; kingdom Metazoa; phylum Arthropoda; class Insecta; order Diptera; family Muscidae; genus Philornis; species Philornis downsi. Next base: position 1,122,623 of record JAHXMU010000008.1, read on the forward strand.
GTTTAGTAAACTGTAAAAGTAATATTAGGTATCTATAGACGTGACACAAGAAAACACGGAATAGTGTCTGAAATGTATCAACAAATCTACTCAAAAAGTAGTTTTTTCTTCGCTGCTTGTGTGGTTCTCGAAATTTTAAAACTCGCTCCAATGAATTGTTAATATTGCTGCTACCGTATTAAAAAATTTGTCGTGTTTACCGTGAATAATTCCACATCTGTTTGAAATTTATTCTAGAAAATCTATGAATGTTTGAAAGCAGCACATTTTTTCTTTAAGACGATGAGGGACATTTTCTTCATATGCACCGATGTCTCCTTGGTGAATGGTCGCAATATATTGAACATTCGGCAGCAACTGTTGCAAACCCATACTTGGGTATGAAACAAAAAAAAAAAAAAAAAGGAGAAAAAGAAAACCCCTCTAATAGGCCCATTTATAAAGAGTATTGCGTATTGTCTGTAACGCGTATTGTGAGAAAGCGGTGTAAAGAGAAGACACGCAGACGTTGTTTTTAAAGGGATAATTCATCCCTGGACCATCCTGGGGACCATCGTTAGCAAACGGATTGGTTCTGGAAGTCTTTGCAAGGAAAATCTAAATTAAAATGTATCATGTATATGAAAAATAAATCCATTATTTTCCAAAAGTTGCCCTTAGTAATCTGTATACTACGTAGTGTAAGCGCAATCGTGTTAGATAACATTAGAAAGACAAGATTTCGTACTTAAAAAACTTCTCAGACAGTTTTTGTGATTGCCTGACTCAGTATTGACTAACTCAGTATCAAAGGGAAAAAGAGAAAATACACCATATTTTCCATATTTTCTTTGATAAAGGTGAAAACTCAAGCCAGGCTGCTGGAAACGTGAACACTGGTTATAGTCTCGACACAATCATGCACAATTTTCATTTCATCGATTCTTAGTTTATATATCAAACATCACTCTCTGAAAGACCAGTTGTCGAAAATATCGATATAAAAACTATGATGTAAAGATAAGAGCTGAATATTGTACAAAAATCTGTTTGGAACCACTATGCTAGTGGTTGGATACAAAAAGTAGCTCAATCTACGGGGTCCTCATCTGTTTTTTTTTTCATCTGTGAGTCGCTACTCAATCGTGAACAAAATCAATAGTTTTCTGAAGCGGGTGGAGACTGGTGATGAAAAATGGGTCATTTACCACAACGTCAAATGAAAACGGTCGTGGTCAAATAACGGCGAGGTGGCGCAAACGGTTGTAAAGCCAGGATAGACGGTCAGGAAGGTTGATAGAATTGGCAAGGAATCGCCTACTATTTACTACGGCGAAACTCTTAACTCGGATCTGAACTGTCAATAATTAGGCCGTCTAATGCAAGCAAACGGCCAAAAGCGCCCAGGATAATTGTGTCCTATCAAGGCAACGCCAGGCCACGCCCATCGATAGTGACTCACTAGAAGCTCCGGGAACTTGGTTGGACGGTTCTTATGTGTCTATCTTTTAGTCAGCATTTGACACTAAGTTATTCCCACCTGATCCTGTCTATGGCGGACGATTTTGATGGTGAAAACGAGAAGAGAAGCTTGTAAAGATCTATTGTCCCTGTTTTTTTCTATACAGACTAGGATTGCTATGATGGAAGCAAAATGGAATTACTTTGAACATGGAAATAAGTTAAAGATGCATATTTAACCTAGATCGGGTCATGATAACTATAATAAGTAAAGCTTTCAATGTCATGTAAAAATAGTTATGTAGTACTTACATAACGATCAGACTTAATGGTCTCCATTATTCTATCGATATTTTCCACAATTACCCTTCCAAAGTATGGTGCAGTTTTGACATCGAAATTTCGGGAATGGCCAGAACCAAATATTATAAAATATGCCATACATTAGCTTTGCAAGTGTCCTCACAGCACTACATATATATATAAAGCAATCACAAAACTGTCTGAATATGTTTTGAGTACGAAATTCTGTCTTTCTAACGACATCCAGCGTAACTCGATATCACTTATACAAAGCGTGATGCAGATTGTTAAAGTAATTTATTGAAAAAATAATGGATTTCTTTTTATTATACCTGATACACTAATATTTGCGAGCCTTTTGAAGATTGAATACTTGTGTGTAACTAAGAAATCTTGTTTGAAAATACGGGAATTATGCTGTCTTTTCACATTATGAATTTAAGCTACATTTCCTGAGCAAATAGTGCCTCTCCTAAGTGTGTCTATACATCCTATATGGTGGAGATGTTGCACAATTATTCGCTCCTGCTTTTATAGCAGATTACATTTTGAAGTGCTATGTTGATTTCGATGTTTAGTTGTTCAGTCTGCAGAGTTGATATAAAATTGTAGTTTAGTCACATGCATCAACAGAATCAAAATAAAAAGTTTACATTTGATTTGAGTATGAATTAGAAAATGTCATGTTGCAATTAAATATATTAACAAAATCTGAAACGATATAAATTATAACTTTGAAGGTCATTGTACTTCATAGGCCTTTAATACTAAGCCTCACTCAAAATTATTTTGACAGTAATTTTATCGATTGTACATTTTCCAAAAAGTTAATATCCACAAATTTATATGATTCTCTCGACTGAATGAATTCTGTCAAAATTAGGACAATTTTAATTCGGTTCGAATGTGCCACATTCATGTGCACGTATGATGATTCATTACAATTTCCCACTAAAGTCCCCATAAATAGTAATTTTCAGTATAAAATATTTGATTGCCCAATCCAGATTTTGAAACGATTTAATGATAACGCCCGTAGACAGGATAGAGGATAGAGAAGAGTGGAGGAGTTGGTGAGAGTTGACTGAAAATTCACTGAATAAACAGAAATCAGTTGTCACAATCACAACAAATGTATTCAAACAGGATATACAACCACATGCACAATTTCTCGATACACGTATGTATTTGTATACATTCACATGGGCACTTGGATGTACTCGTATATGCATGGAAAAAAGGCAAACAAAACGATGACAGAAACAAACGTGTCAACATTTCATTTATGTCATTCGTGCGTAAGTCCGCATGTTCGATGTCTATTTAAGCCTCCTGTAAATATGCTACATTTTTGGTATTTTGGGGTTTTCCGGCCCACTTGTTTGTGTGTGCGTGTGTACAGCTCCGCATGCACATGTCGCGCTATAGCAGAAAAGATATTCTTATCTGCATGCAGCCCCGCCAGGAAACATTTTCTAGCGAAAGTTTTCTATTTGGTAAACCAGAGAGAGCTCGATGTGAAGGAAAATGCTTATAAAATGTAGTCATGTTCATTTCATAACTATATTGAGGTCACTGTGTTATTTGAAATATAACACGGTTCAATTTTGTTGATTGATTTATGATTTTCATTTGTGAACGTAGACCGTTTTCTCCATCCTACATTTTATTCAACGGGACAGCAATGTGCCTCTGTAAATTTGTCAAAAAAAAAAAATTAGGCTTGATCAACCTCTTGTTCTCCGGTGGTTTTTTGCATTTCTGTCAATCAGTTAGTTAATTGAACATTTCTTCATTTTTATAATTGGCTTACTTATATGACACTGCCTTAGCACATTGTCAGAAGCTTATACAAACATTTTCTTCTCTCCTCAATACCAAATTTAAATTTAAATAAGGATTGCAAATTCATTCCAAACTTTGATCTCACATTAACAAATTTACACATCTCGGGAACAAAGCCTACAATTGCATACTTTTTCGTTGGTACTCTAGAAGGATTTGAAGAATTGGCTCACATATATTAGTCAGAAAATATCTTATACCGCTCACGGCTTGTAAGGCATCGGTAGTGAGTACGAGCGCGTTCCAGAGCTAGTCGACCTGACTTATAGATGGTGCCAGTAGTTTGAAAAAAATTATTTTGGTAGAAAGTGACCCTTATAAATCATATTTTTAAGTTTCAAGGCGCCACAATGTTTAACATTTTTATCTGAGCCATCTCACTGAATTTGTAAACATGGAAAAAACTGGTCACCATTATGTGATTTAATACTTTCAACCACTATTAAACCCGAACTAGATTCTACACTGGGGAAATCTGCTCCTTTGTTTACGACATATTGAGTAGCAGAGTTTAATCGAGGTCGTATGAGCTGCGGAGATGAACACCGTAGTAGTCGACCAATTGAGGTGTCTACGCCAGACAGAGGTTAAGAAAATCCACAAAATAGTATTGGATGATCGTCAGCTGAAGATGCGTGAGCTAGCTGAAATGTAACGCATTGCGAAAAAATACTATGCATCGTATATTGACCGAAGATGTGAAGATGGGAAAACATTTAATAGAGCAAAAAAATCAACGTGAAATTGTTTCAGTCGAGTGTCTGGTGATGTTTGGCATTTTTGCGCCGGTTTATAACCATGGATGGGATATGAGTCCACCACTTCACATCTGAGATAAAGAAACGGTCAAAGCAGTGGACTGGAATGGGGGAAACGTCTCTGAAGAAGGCGAAGACGGTTCCATTTGCAGGCAAGTTCATGACGTCTGTTTTTTTGGAATGCTCATGGGATTGATTTTATTGATTATATTCAGAAAGAAAAAACCGTCAAAGGCGAATATTATGCTAATTTTTTGCAGCGTTCAGGTGTTGAAATTGTGGGAGAAAGACCGCATTTGGCGAAAAAGAAAGTGTTGTTTCATCAAGACAAATCCTCGCTATTGCAATGGCCAAATTTAATTAATTAAAGCTCGAATTGTTTCATCACACATCTTATTCGCCAGATTTAGCTCCCTTGGACTATTTTCTATTTCCAAACTTGAAAAAATAGCTCGATGGTAAAATATTTGCCAATAAAGAAGAAGTGGAGTCTGCGGTTGATGGCTAGTTTAAGGAGTTTGACAGTTCTTACTATAAACAGGACATATAAACTATTGCTTATTGCTGGAAAAAGTGTTTTGAGCTAAAAGCAGTTTATGCTAAAATATAAAGAAACATTTCCTAAACTTGTTATGTCTTCTTTGTTGGCTAGTACTGGGACCGCTATTGTATTTGCCTTTGTAAAATTCCATGACTAATTCATTCGGAAATACCTACGATTGCGAGTACACATAAAATATGTAAAATCAGTGTCATGTGATTGAAATTTCGCTTCCGAGGCGGGAGTTCGTCTTTTCAATACAGGGTGGATTACGAATCATGCTACTGTCAATGGGGAGCGGTTTTCAAAGATGTTGTTTTACCCAGAACAGCGCTGAAGACGTGTACGTTTCAACAGCATTTATTTGCAGCAATACGTTGCAACTGCACACAGCCAGACCGGTTATAGCGGAACTCTAACAAAAATTCCCAAACAAATTAATATCCAGAAACCACACTTTCAAGCAAGAGGAATATAACTGAATTGAAGCAGTTCATTAGAACAGTAATTGAGGTGGTCACAACGTCAAACCCTCAGGCCGCAATGAATAAGTTTCTGATCAGTTGCCGCATATGCTTAAATGAGCAGGGACATCATTTACGACTAACTAGTTGTAAAGAACAAAATTTAAATTTTTTATAAATTTTTTTATTTAATTTTTTACACTGTATAATAAAACTGTTTATATTATAGACCGTAGGTACGAAAAACTTGCCCAATTAAGGACTGAACCCGCCATTAGAATGACGAGCATTTTCATCGTTTTTTTACAATTTATAAATTATTTTAAAAGTGTATAAACTGATGATGGTTGTTAGAAACGATATTTTATTTATTTATTTTTTTTTTTTTTTTGATTTTCTCTGTAAATTTGTATATGTAATTTTCATCGTAAAAACATATAAAATTTTAAGAGCAGCATGTCAATGTTCGACGTAGACATCTTTAGAGTGGGTAATATTACGGAGTGTTACCGATTATAACATAATTTGTACGGTTCAGCCACATAGTAAGCAGGCAAATGATTTGGTAACTGCCACAAGAGCTAACCAGTTGTTTTCATTGAACGGAGTGTAAAGATGAATCAACAAATCTGGGAAAAGATTGTGAGCTATACTTTGCTACCTTCGGCACGTCAATAATTCGTTAGAAAATATTTAATGTTTTAGCAAGACTTGACATCATCATATAAAGCACGTGAGACAAAACGTTTTTTATAATAAAAGCTCCCAGCTTCATTTTTACATAACAATGACCATTTTGTTCCATGGACTTAAATCCAATCGATTTTATCATATGATCCATTTAGTATCCTAAGTATCAGCTAAAAAATATGAGACGGTCAAGGCCTTAAAGACTACTCTTCACCGAGAATGGGGCAAAATACCGTCAGGCCACATTCGTGTGGCGGCCAAAATATCAGCTAAAAAATATGAGACGTTCAACGTCTAAATGATTACACTTCGCCAAGAATGGGGCAAAAATGGGGCACTTCGCCATCAGGCCACATTCCTGCAACGAGTGAATCCTTCCCGGGCATAACCGAAGCCGTTCTCCCGCTAAAAGTGGCTACATCGAACAGTATCAAATTTTTCTTAAAGTTTGAAATGTTGATATGAAATACTTAAGTTTCTAAATAATAAAAATCAAAACTGACAAAAATACAATTACAGAGCGCCGACCCCTATAGTTGTCGTAAATGGAAGACAGTAAACTTAGGATAGAGGGAATGCAGAAAAAAGTTAATAAAAATAAAATACGAGTTGATCCTGCAAACACATTGAAGAGTTTTTAATTAATTTATGGCATAGTTTTATTTAACGTTGGAATACATTGTCTACCTAACAAATCATTCTAAAGTATTTGTTATTGCATAAATGAAATATTGTATGACAAAAACAGTAACGTTAAGGAAATTTTGAAAACAACCCTTAGGTGCCATAGATAATATTATAATATTTTACAAATTGCCCTTGTTTGAATAAGCCTAGCTCGCATAGAATCTTGTACTCGTAGAACTTCAAGGCTTTTCTATTGACTTAAACTTTGAACTCACAATTGCCCAAAACATTGTCTTGTCAGGATGGTGTAAATACGAGTATACGTGAGATTGAACTTCGTACTATTTGTATGTGGTTTTCGTTACGGGTATCCTTCATTGGATTTGCAAAAGTGAATGAGTATTTATTGCATTCGCCAGTGATATCGACACAAACAATTGTTTAAGGTTATACATATACATCTTCACATGTATATATATATATACCGTATACATATATATATTGTTGTTTGTTGCTGTTGAAGGCGACAGGCACGGACCGTGTGGTCCTATTCATTTTTCTTCCGTGCTGACATAATAAAAAATTCCATTGTCGTTGTGTTTTTAATATCATTTGTTTCGTGTTGCTCTTTTTATGGTTAACCAATGATATGTTTGAGTTCCTGTTCTGATTTACCAAGTTCTTAAAGCGTTCACTGTTGTTGCTATTATCGTTGTCGCTGTTGTGGAAAACTTTCCTTACTACAGCGAAAAGGGTTGTCATATCTCACAGTTTAAAGCTGATGTTGTTTGTTGTTATTTATGCTGCTATTGTTGTTGTAACTAAGGAATGACTTTCAAATATTTATTGGATTTTTGCCGTTGTTTGTTGTCTCTCATTATGTTTGTTTTTGGTGTTTTGCCGAAAATACCTTCAACCTTAGAGTATTTTTGGAAAATATGCAAAACCATTGTTGAATAAAGGTAAATTTATGCAGGCTTTTGTTATTTCTGAGAAATTATTGCAAATTGCTTTATCTTTAAGCAAAAATCTTATTAACCTTATTGATGTACGCCCACCGCATTTGTTGGTAATGAGTTACAGTGAGTGCCAAAATATAGTTTACATGATTCGATAAAGGGCAATACTGGTGATTAGTGTTTAAATATGAAATTAGTGTTTTTGGTTCCAGTAAGTCGAAAGTGATGAAAAGCGCATTTCAAGACGACTTTTTCACAATGGAACCTTGGGCATCTGGTTCCAATAAGTCAAAAGTGATGAAAAGCGCATTTTGAGATGACTTTTTCAGCATGGTGGGATAAATATTTACATTAAACAATGGAACTTTGGACGTCAGGCATTATACTATATAGGTTTGAATAAGAAAACACTTTTTATGAATTTTTATTGATTTTTTTAGTCGGTCATGCTTGATATATATAAAAGAATTTGTAATATGACTTAATAGAGTTCAGTGGAAATATTAAATATTAAAACTATTGTAGCATGTGAGTGTAATTTCTCTAAGTGTATATTCTAGAAAAATCATCAAAACCGCTCCCAGAACATTCAAGTATGATATATGTAATATCTTTCCCTCTTTATCTGTAAATAGGGCTTTTCTAGAATTACGTTTAAAACAGTAAGTTATGTTTGTTCCTCTAACTCCCATTACATAGTCTATTGTTGTCTCCTTCTCACTTGTTATGTAAACAAAAACATTCTAGAATTATGTCTGTGATAAACAACACTATTCCGTAAATATGTTTGTCTTTGTTGCACCCATTATGTAAATATGTGTTCTCTCTGAAATATCGTAGCATTTTCTATAATAAGTCATTTTATTATAAATAGAGCAACTTTGTACCTTTGATGTTTAATATAATTACCCCAGATTTAATTAATGAATTAGTTTAAAAATGAATTAAAACGAATTATATGAACAACTACTGTTAACTTAAATTAAATTGAATTGTTAGATGAATTGAATACTATTGTTAGATGATGTAAAAGCCCACCTATCCAACCATGAACTTGAAAAAACCCCACTATTTGTGATGCATAGGTGGCAACCCAGCGGTGCACGGAGGTTTCGTGGTTGTGGTCGGCAAGATATCGGGTCTCTTTGCTGTTCAACAACCACCAGGACTACGTCGCAAGCCGCCCTCAGCTTTCTAATAAGTAATATATGTAAGTCTTAAATCCCTAACCGCTTTTTTTTTCCAAAAAATATACCGTTGCCCTAAGTCAATTAGATACACAGTACGAATAGGAATTCAGATCTCCTGGTTTTCCAACCTCCTCAATTGAGCCTAGGCTCCTCCCAAATTGCCGATAGTGAATTGGAACCTGAGTTCCAGAAAGAAAAAGGCAAACGATTTAACATTTGGATTAATTAATAAAGTTGACGTTGATATCGTTCCACGATACCAAACTATATCTAATATCTAATTGCTAAAATCTGTATGGGAATTCTTCAAATGGGCATGGTATTTCTGATGTATTCGATGCAAGTTCTTGAAAAGTTTGAAACTAAAAACAAATAGAGGTTAAATCCGTTATTTGAACGGGATTTAGCAGAAGGGGCGTGACAATGTTGCTTATTATTAAACACTCTTTTATCAAACCCTTAATGGGTATAAATTAAACTGAATTTAGTGAAACTGTGCTGCAGATATGATTAATGGACAGTTTGTATGAGAGGTACCAGAAGGTTACTTGCCGATTTTCTCATATTTTACACAGAATTATATAGCAAAGCAATGAGAAAAAATACATATCGCTTTGTTCTACGTGTTAGACATTACAGGAAAAATTTTGATTTTTTGAAAATCGGTCAATTTGTATGAGAGGTACTTTAGGCGACATGACCATGTGATCTATTTTTATTTTTATACCATACTTTAGATAGTTATTAATGTGTATAAAATTTGACTGAATTCAATGCCACCGGGTAGAAGATATGAACGCAAGAGTACATCAGAAATTTATGTGGAACGTACCAGTAGGGTTATTGCTGCTTGATCGATTTTCTCATATTTTGCCAAGAATTTTAGGGCAAAATAATAGACAAAAATTCAAGCATACGCAGTTTATGAAGTAATAGTTACAGGGAAAAAGTTTATTTCTAGGACTACGACTTGCCAAAATGTGCCAATTTTTAAGAAGTTGCATATGGATTTACGATAGCTATCGTGTGTACCGGCCAAATGAAACACATTTGGATTAAAAATACTTGGATTAAATATATTTTTGACATAGCAAATCGTATGTACCATCATTGCTTTATGCCAAATTTTGACAGAGAAGGCAAAAATTAAATTTTTGTAAAAAACTGAAAGCGATGAATATTAACTCGTTTAGAGGATTTGGAATAGGAATAATCGAATTTGGACCGATTGGCATAAATTGTAGGGGAATAATTTAACACGAAATTATTTAAATTGTATGAAATATTATGTTTATAAGCAAATTTGAAACGATTTGGCCCAATTATTGTTAAAGAAGGATATAAGACAACTATTCAATGCAAACTCATATGTAAAATTGTGTTGTAATCGTTTGAAATAACACCAGCTTAACCGGTTTACAAGAGTCAATTTGTATAAAACCTATTCCAACATTTTAAAGTATTTTCAACAATTTTGATAAGGATTCGAATACATACATATACATACATACATACGTATACGCGTATACATTTGAACGGGCTAAATGTGTCTTCTTTTTGCTAATTCCATTAAGGTTATGTAATATGATTGACGACTCTGACGGTATACATCAAAAGTTTGCAGCTCATATTTGTGCTTCTGAGAAAATATTTCTACAAATAAAATTTGTATTATTTACTCTATTTTCAATTTGGTGATGGACAGTTGTTTTGATAGGTAGTTGTTTAAATAAGGAGACTAAACTTACAAGATGTGGGGATTTATTTCTTCAATCTTTGCTTATATTTGTTTTGCAAAACTTTTAAAATATATTAAAAATAATGGTTCATGTGAAATTAATTAGTTATTTTCCTAGAATGTAGGTAAAGAGAGGTTACAGGTATTATACTCAACTTTTCTTGCACAGAAATACCACTATCACACTGAAACAAAGATAGTTTTACGAATACATTGGTAGAGTTGCAGGGGAAGTACAAAAAAATTAAAAAAAAGAAAGATCATTCGCAGTTTTTAGTTGCTTGCTGTCAAATTTTATATGGGTTCTATGACCTTATGTAATTTCCGTCAGTCCCCGGCGATTGCGGGTCCTAGCCCCGTTATACGAGCACGATTTTAACTTTTGTATGCCGTGAAGTTTGCTTCCAGGGCGTTTGTTTGGCGCAGGTCTGCCTCGACGTTATGGTGAGTAGGTCTGGGGTCCTTGGTTGTTGGATAGGGCTGACCTACCTTTCTTCATCGTCTTGATGACCGTTGACGACCGTGTAATAAAAAATGTCGGTCTGTTTCCAATTCCATCAAATATGTGGCTTCGATCACAATTTGGTAGCAGCTTAACTGCGGTGCAACCATCGACGAATTTGGCAGGTAGCGTACAGCGAAGTCCTATAGATTGCAACATAGCACAAAGTATGGTAAGAGATACTTTATCAAATGCTTTGGCGAAATGGTGTAAACGTTTTTAACTTGATGTCAAGTTCAAATTATGAAATACAATATTCTGTGAAAATGGTTAAATTTGTTGTGGTAGATCTACCTGGATAAAATCCATGGTGAAATGGGGATATAATCGATTTTGTAAGAAAAGATAACTTCTTATAAATTATATGCTCAACAAATTTCGAAACATTTGTTACTTTGGAAATCTGTCTGTAACACGTAACATTATTTTTCTTACCATCTTTAAAAATTGGGGTTATGGACGCCGACTTCCATCTTTCAGTAAAAATGCCTTCCTTTAATGAAGAATTAATAATATATTTCAAAGCAAAAGTTAGTGACGGGCACATTTCTTTAGTAGACCCAATTTATAGCTGGCTTTTAAATGCATAATTCCGTCGTACACCTCATCCTCAGTGAGTTCAGGGACACTAATGTTTAGTATGTCAAACGAATTTGAATATCTAGCTGTATGGGCGCCGATGAAGCTATCAAATTTAATTTAAAAAAATTGGCAAATTTTTTCAAGAATTTCCACATTTCCAGATTCAGTAAACTTTTTATGAAATTTATTGCGTAGATTTTTAAGTTTTTTTTTAAAACCACTAGTATACCACGGAAGTTTGTAAGGTCTTGGGCTCTTCAAAATTCCAAAACTCTACTCGAAAAATAATTATAACAATCAGAAGTAATTTTACCCGAAAAAACGTCTACCCAACTAACACCTGAAAATAAAGAGTCTAACGCCTCAAAATTACAATATTTAAAGTTAAAATTAAAAGTATCAGTACTTGCTGAATTATCAAAAAACTAATATGATTCCAATTAAATAATTGTAGGAATGTGATGCATATTCAATGCCGAGATTGGAAATAAGCATTCAAATAAATTAAATTTACAATCATGTGAAACAAAGATTAAATCCAAAAAGCGAGATACTTCGTTACAGATATGATTAATTTGAAGCAGATTTAAACTGAGAGAACTATCAATAAAATTAATTTCCAAACCTTTTATTAACGTTGTAAGGAAGTAAATTGTTGTCACTACCAACAAGCGACCAAACAATATTTTTTAAATTTGTTTGTAGAAACCGAAATCGCTAATGAAGCTTTCGTGCTCGAACGCGGAGTTCCATTGTAAGAGGATGTTACAGACCCCTTACAGTGGCAGAGGTGCTGAGATTGACCTTACATATGCCAATGGAGAATATGTCCTTTACTAACATACTCAGTTTGGTATAACCTGGCTTTGAAAAAAAGGCGACAATTGTAAAAGATTACTTCCGAAAATGTGCACTACCAAGTTCACTTGACTACCATAAAATGTGTTCTACTGTACCCCCTATTCAAGGGATGCAATTGAAATTGTTTTCTTTTTCTAAATTTGGATTTAATTTCCGTATACGACTACACCGAATAATCTTAGTTTCTAAAATGGAAAAGAGGAAAAAAATAACAAGTGGACAAGCGCAAAGCTGGACTGGCGCTATAAGTTTCATTGACTTAACTGTAAATAAAGCCAATAATGTCAACCCGGAAATGGAAAACAGATGTTACTATCGGATTGGCAGACAATGGTGAAGGTCTTCCGCGACGAACAGAAATTAGACTTTACCAGATATCAGTGCTATAACAACACCTGCAACTGGGCAGTCTTTTACAGTTATAGTGAGGAGTTGCTTTTTCCCGCATCTATCAAATCCTATACTATATATATATATACTATCCTATACTGCTTTTAAATAATGGATTAATGGCAAAAATTTTTTACAAAATCTGAAAATTATACACCTTTAGAAGGTAAATTTATTTCTTGTATGAGCAACTTTTTTCCTAATGGATCAAACCGTTCCAATTGTTCAGTTTTTTTTTCTAATATCCAAGCCCACAATTAGATGGTCCCTTGAAAAACTATAATATTGGAGATGGAAAGTTTCTAAAATTATAATAATAAATAGTTTCTGTGAAACACCCATTTTTCCAGAGATAACTTTGGTCGCAGTATGAGCAAGTACTGAGCCAATTTTTTTTGAATTCAATCTGCTTTGAAATATGGGACACTTTTATGCCATATTGCAGCTACATACCTCAAGGAGTGTGATCTTACATACATACGTGATGACAAAAAGATATAAAAGATATAAAGATTTATGAAAAAACGAGCCGACTCCGATAATATTCATTGTATATCAACACCAATAAATGTAAAATTCGATAATTATCTGAGGTGGTTTTAACGGTGATCGTACATCGACTTGCTACGCATTTCGTTGGGGTCTCTATGCCAGAGTCTACGTCATTGGCTTGATTGATCAGCAAGTAAAAGTGTGGTATCTTATTGAGGACACAGGCATATCGCATAAATAATTCGAAAAGCTTTCGCAAGATTCTTTTTCATATTTATTCCCTGTGGAACATAAGGCTGACCTTACAACTGCTGCAATACAATGCATGGATATGTTTCTATATAATTTAAATGAACTTTTTTGCTTCAACTCATTATGGTAGGTGAAATACAAATACTGTGTGGGCCAAGGCGAAGAAACCGAGAATGTGTACTCAGCAGAATAGTTAGCAAATCTGTTACTTTTCATTAAAGCAAGCATTTAGTGGGGCAATTTTTCAAAATTTTTAAGAAGAAATATATCCGTTTGTTGAATATGAAATTGACTGTTCTTTACTAATTTATAAGTTCCTGATAAAAATGGCCAAAAGCGATGAATTTGGCTATGAATGGATTTTCTATATTGCGTATTCAATAGATATAATTGTAGTTGTTTGGGAGGAAAGAGAGCAACTTATCTATGATACAGAGGTTTTATTGGAAGGCTTCGACAAATTATATTATTTCAGTGATTGTATTTAATTCATGGAATATATTTGGCCTTAGTTAAGTTGAATGTGGATCTAGTCAAGTGACAATTGCAAAATAATCGATTTAAAGGGGTTTTTCGGAAACTGTTATTTTGTATAGGAATTCGCCTATGTCAGCGTCAAATCATAGCTTAAGAAAATATGACTGTTATCAAAATTACTTTATATTTAGATTTACCGGTGTTATCGCGTCAGCCGACTCTAAATACAGATGTACAGCTCAATCATCTTAAAATTGCCACAAATGAATAACGTCGTAAAATAGTCTCTTATCTTCACTTGCCTTTTTAAATGCGCAACAATTACCCTAAAACTAATTCTAACCATTTTATTCTTTGCTGATCAATGTGGTTGGGTTTTTTTTTTTTTTAAATTTGGCATTAATATCTCCAAGAATAAATGTAACGAACGGAGCTGAGTCAGTGGTCATATGCATTCATCAGGACCTGAAAAATTGTAAATTGGTCTCATCAACTCTGTCCTCCGATCAACCAAGAATTGAATTAAACATGACTAAATATTGAGACACAGACGGCGAAAATAGGCTATGAACTATCCATAATTCGATTGAAATTCCTTATCTTATCGCTTTAACATCAAAAAAATAAAATGCCAATTTCTAAACCAAGACATTCTTTTCCGTAAAACTCAAGAAGTACACGTTCATGAAATTATCTTTATATTCGCTCACATTCTGGACATTTAAAATAAATATGAAAAATAAGTATAACGACACAAAACCGACAAAAGGACTTGTAAATGCGGTTGTGACACAGGCAAAACATTTCTCATATACAAATCATATAAAAATGACCCTTGAATGAGAACATCATCACGCAGAATTCACACAGCAGCAGCACAGAGACCACAAAGTCAGCAAAGTCAGGCATAGCACATAGGAAAGGAGGTACGAGTTGTGTTTTCTAATTTTCTGATATAAATGACATGTGGTCAATGTGGGCAACCTCATTTAAAAGCATTTGTGTGCGTAGAAAAATAAGAGGGGCATCTTTATTTGCTTTTCAAATGTTCAAGTGGTTTTTTTTGTTTTCTGTGGCATATTTGTGCGGATCATACATCATCATACATTACGGAAAAATTATGTGTGGTTGTCAGCAAAAAGGAAAAGTTTTGCTCCCTCTCTTCCGCCGTTTGTGTAGCCTGACCACGGATTAACCATTATAAGATACAAAGGACATTATGGCTTTGAACAACGACAACGATGTGTCCAGTATTTTCCCATATTCTTATGTCTATGTTGGATGAAAATGTGTTTGGAATTATAAATTGGACTTTTAGGTGGACATATGATAGTGGTCATTTTGAAAATTTGAAGCAGGTGTCCTTAGACTTCAGAAAGTATTTAGATTAGGATCGCTGGTTTCAACGTATATTGTAAATAGTTGATTACCAAAAGTTAGGGATGTAGTCTGTTTTATTTTGGGATCTCAGACTATTACTCACTATGTAATAATTAGAAACGGATCATTTACAGAACTTTCCAAGTAGAACACTACCTCAGTCCTCTAGCAAGTATTCATTGGAAATGCCATCGGAGTCTTAAATAAGTAGTCAATATCGATTATTGTAACTTATAATATATGCTGGCGTAACAGTTGTTGGCAGAACCAATATTACGATCAGATACGCTAAAGGCTCTAAATATTGAAATATTGAAATATAAAGCTGAAAACACCGCCATCCAGGAACTGTGATACACTGAACAGGGATGAAAAATGCGATATGTACATTCTGTCAAAAAAGTATTTATTATTCATTAAAATTTATTATATCGCCTTCAAAGTAAGCCGCATCCAAAACAATATTTCCATTAATGCTAACAATTAATACTCTCCATATACCAAGCCTCAATATTTTCCTGTCATCCAATCACAACAACTAATCTCATTTGCTTGCTAATTTCCCAATGTCTATCTTTACCTTTTCACAGACGAAAACAAAACTAAACAAAATTGTACGGAAACACCATTACTGCATCAATTGTTTGGCCAAAAGTCACACGTTTTGCGGTTTCAAGTCGAGAAATTCTATCACTACCACCATACTTTATTGCATCAAAAACATCGAGTCAAAGGGTCTGCGAAGTCACGACTTTCACTTCCTTCCAACCATCAACATCAAAACAAACATAAACAGAAAATGCAGGGCGAATATCAGCAACAAACTGAACACCATGACTGTGAAATTATATGATCCAAATTACAAGTTCTAATTTTCAATTATCTAGTAGAAATCAACTGTGAAATTGGTTCTCCTATAGATCATCACTATTGGATAATTCACAATACAGTCCAACATTTTAATTCCACAAATACAACGAGAGAGGTATCAAATTGATTAGAGGATTCCCCGCTACTCCCCCTGCCATCATATCGATCATCTCTATCAATCTGTCGCCAACTCTGTACAAATACAATCGTCAAAATATTTCCAAAACTCATTTTGCCGAAAATAATACAGTTCTCACAGTGAATTCTCTTTTAAGTCTTCTATCGACTGAAACCAGACGTCTCGAAGTGGTAATTTGAGTTTTGGAAAGGGAGAAAGTCACATATCAGATGAATGTGCTGACTGTTCGACGATGTTTGTTGAGTTTTTGGCCAGAAATTTGTTTACAATGATAGCATTGCAAAATCCATGAAATATTATGTGACGAATTTCAGTCACCGTTTCGTTCACTTTATCGATATTAACTTCAGTAGAAGACTTTGGTGGTCGACAAGT
Source organism: Philornis downsi (assembly GCA_019455685.1). Classification (NCBI taxonomy): domain Eukaryota; kingdom Metazoa; phylum Arthropoda; class Insecta; order Diptera; family Muscidae; genus Philornis; species Philornis downsi. The sequence continues at coordinate 1,139,498 of JAHXMU010000008.1, forward strand.
GCGTGACAAATGTTCCACCGCATCTTGGTCACTGTTGCACTGTACCACTCATATGCACGTGTTTTTGATAAAGTGAATTCGCCGTAAGCCTTTAATAACATTTTCAGCTATTCGAGGCAATATAAAAGTTGAAACAAGTTCTATGTTCGATATTTTCATATATTGTAAAAATCGCAAATCACATTTGAAATGAAGTGGAAAAACCGAGTACTGTAAGAAAACTAAACTAAACTCGGCCAAAGCATAGAGAACAGCTGCGAAAAGAATTTTGTCAGTTGAAATATTAATTCCAGTAACAGGAATTTTTTTTTTTTTTACAGAATATAATTACTTAAATATATTATTGAACAAATTCAAGTGGAGGTTGTCGTTGATTAAAATATATTATTGAACAAATTCAAGTGGAGGTTGTCGTTGATAACTGTCCTTTGATATACCTTTTCCCGAAGTAATGAAGATATACATAATTTTTAGTTCCCACGTGTCCTTTCAAACTGTTCTCAAAGCGATAAGAAGTGATCATATGACTCCGCCTTCCACTTTATATTATTCCAAGTCAGAAGCTTATCATTATCATTATTTAAAAATGAAGTTTTTCTGATGAATTCTCATCACCGTCAAAATCTAATAAGGTTATTTTCAGAATATCTTAAATTCATCCATCTTAGCCCAGTTTTCAGAGTATATATGCATATAAATGTATATATAGGTATGGGTATATATGTATGTATATTACGTTACGTGACGTTACGTTACGTTAGCTGTTTTTTAGTTTTAGCTGCAGAATTAAAACTTTAATTTTTTAAAATGACAAAAAGAGAATCCACAATTTGAGTGGGTTTGTAGGGATATTGCAGGGATATCTGTTTAACACATATATCTGTAAACGATTTGTGGTTCGCATTTGGTCCACATTTTTAATACCTCAATATATCCTCAAATGTTATAATGTGGAAGAGAAATACCAATACCAAATGTAAAGATTCCTCAAGAATGCTTTGATTATCGATCAATAAGTATTTCCCTGTATTTCCAAAACTTTTTGAATTGCTTGTTAATGATCAGCTGTGTTTATATTTACAGGAAAAAGCATTATTTTAGAATTTCAATCAGGGTTCGAGGATGGACATTATATAACATCGTTAATGGTTGATATGGTTGATGAAATACTGCACAAATTGGATGATAAGCATACTGTGGCCATAATTAGTTTGGATATTAGCCGTGCTTTTAAGTCATTAAATAACGGAACACTATTAAATAAACGATATCAAATTTACAACTTTTCGACAATCACATTCCATACCGTTCGGGGTGAAAACTCGTATTTATGACGGCATTTTGGTGATTTAGCTGTATCCGCCTAGCGCAATTATTTAGTATTGTAAGTGAGAACCGCTTGTTATCATAATATACGTATTCTTGACCTGTGTTCAACTATAACTGTTTAAATTCGAAAAAGAAATATTTATAGAACTAAAAGAAATAAATTTCCTACATTTGTGAATTCTCGGTCTGATGGAAATCCTTTATGTATGTTCTTGCGACAAAATAAAGCTGTTGTCTGACTACCTAAAGAATTTACAATCTTCCAATTACTGTTATGCTGATGTTTAACTCATCTTACCTGCAACAACGCATCATAAGTTTCTACCTCTTTTTTAAACAACATTTGAACGAGTAAGAGTTGTCGAGCTGAAAAAAGAATTGAATTACAAATTTTAACATTATAATATTTGTCTTTTATTTTTGGTTCACGAGCGTTGCGTTATAATTCCGCAAAACATAGGGCAAATACAATTTTGAATCGGAGTTACACACGTACTATATGAATAATTTCCTTTGGCACTGAAACCTACATATGTACAGTAAAGGTCACTGTTTATTTTTAAACAAATGCGTCATGTATCTCTTTAGTATACTGACTATTTATGTTGTTGTTATTTCATCTAGTTTCCCAACATTATACAGGGTGGGCCATATGAGTGTTGGCGATTTAGTTCTTCAATTTCTCGGTAACGCGCGGCGCGGGGTGGCGGGGGGATATGTTGTTCGCTGCGCCTCTTCTTGGAAATTTAGTCGCCATGGAGCCGTACACGGGAATGCAGCGTGCATTTTGTGTCCAAGCGTATTACGAAAACAATAAATCAGTGATTACTGCACGACGTTTGTATCGGCATGAACACGGTTTACACGATTTAAGTGAAGTTCCAAGCGCCAATGTGATACGAAAATGGATCAGAATGTTCGAAACAACCGGCTCAACAGTACCAATTACGGTTCGTGGTCCCCCAGTTTCTGCAAGATCAGCCGACATTGTGGAGCGTGTTCGTGTTTCAGTTCAGCGAAATCCGCAACAGTCAACACGTAAGAGAAGTCAGTCTTTGGATGTCAAAAGAACAACTTTAGGACGAATTTTGAAACGTGATTTGCATTTGAAGGCTTATAAGATTCAGATAGTCCAAGAATTAAAACCCGATGATGCCAATAACCGACTTAACTTTGTCAATTTGATGCTAGAGCGGTTCAACAATTTCAACAACGTGATTTTTAGTGATGAGGCCAATTTTCACCTTAATGGCCATGTGAAGCAAAATTGTCGGTTCTGGTCCGAGACTAATCCCCGACGCTTGCATGAACGTCCACTTCATAGCCCTAAGCTTGTCGTGTGGGCTGGGATAACGTCAACCAGTATTATTGGACCATACTTTTTCAGGACGAAAGAGGGCATGCAATGACGGTGAGAGCGAACAATTATTGCAACATGCTAGCAGACTTTTTGGTGCCAGCTTTGCAAGAACTTCAAGGCAATGCCTCGAGGATGTGGTTTCAATAAGATGGGGCCACATGTCATACGGCTAGGGTATCCATAGAGCTGCTGAAAAATGTTTTTCCTGGAAAAGTTGAAGAGGAACATTGTTGAGGAAAGTAACAAAATACCGAGAACAACTTTTCAACGAGTTTTCCAAAATTTGCGACTTCGATTCCAAGAGTGTCAAGCAGCCGAGGGAAGCCATTTGGACAACATTATTTTTAGGTCTTAAAAATTCCCATGCTTCTACTTTTTAAAAATACAAGTATATTTTTTTTATGTTTCGTGTTTTTTTTTTAATTGAATATTTAAACCGCCAACACCCTTATGGCCCACCCTGTATGTTAGTAAATCATGGAAATGGTCCTTGGCATGATGAAATATGATGTTCGTCCAGTAATAATCGCAATCATAGTGGCTACCTGGCATCGTAATCCCAAGATAATATCCGAAATGTAATAAATTTGATTTAAAATGTGAAATGTGAATAAGCCAAAAGTATTCCCTATTATAAGTTAAATGAACTAGTACACCAATTTTATGTAAATGAGTCAATACACATTTCTATTGTGTACAATATTAACGTTAACCACATTCGAATATATACATAATATAGACTTCATTATGCTAAGCAACATATAAATAAGTGTGTTAAGAACATTCCTAAGACATACTTTGGATGTATCGTCACTTGAGATTTACATGATATCCACGGATGTTGTTACATTAACATTTCGTTGTAAAGACAAATGCTAAGGTGACAATTTTTCATAAATCATTGTAATAACCATAGAAAGGCGCGGTACGTACAGTATGCCGAAATTAACGCTGAAATGTCATCACATACATTATTCGTTGCTTTAATAATGTCTAAAGAAATAATGATGAACTTTTTGCATGAATGTGTTGTTTGTTTGAGTAACTGATATGGAATTTGACTGTTTTACAAAACGCAAAAAAAAAAAAAAAAAAAAAATAAAGCTCAGCGTGGTCTAAAGTTCATTCATATATTGTGTTATATTCAAAGTAATCGATGTCTTTTGAGAAATTTCATTAAAAAATTTAACAAAATAAACGTGCCTATACTTTTGTGCTTCCAACATAATAAATTGTGAAATTTTAAATAGTAAACACTTCGATTTTAAACCTTTTGCTGGCATATGTTTAATAAGGTGTGTCACGAAAATAAGAATACAATTTGGATCTATGAATGTTGTTATGAATACACCTTTGATGTTGTGCCGTTGTCCACAATTTGGTTTGTTGTTTGTAAAAAAAAAAAAATCCCAGTCCTGCTTAAACAATAATATGAACTATCTGTGAATAATTGGGTGTAATAACAAACTCAAGGCATTTAAATCTTTTTGAATCTGAAGAATTAAGTGCCTCAAAAGCTTATTATAGCACTGATATTTTGAGCTCTCATTAGGGAACAAACAGAAGACTGCTCTGAATTGCCCTAAATAGCTCTCGGCTTCCGACTTCTGGGCAAGTATACCCCAGTTGCACCATTGGGCTTCAATCTGGAGGTAGTTAAAATAGAGAAGGCATCTAGTTTGAGTAATATAACAGCACCAAAGTAAAAAAAGAGCATCTAGGAAAGTTAAAATGATCCGCTAATCATGGTCTGGAATTGATGAAAAAATGGATAATCATCGATGAATTTGACATGGGCTTGTCGTAGTAGGAGTGCTGTTGTTTTTAAGACTTTTCACTGCTTTTGCACCAGATTATCTATGGCAATAATAACTCTTTAGATCATTTTTGTGATAATTTTCTTCTTTTAATCAGAATTTAGCTAACTGATGTAGTATATGAGTGTAAATTGTATAAGTATAAACTCTAGAAAGATCATCAAAACTGCGCCTAGAACATTCAAGTACGATGTATGTAATCTCTTTCCCTCTTTATCTGTGGGTGGGACTTTTCTAGAATTACGTTTACGACAGTAAGTTGTGTTTGTTCCTCTCGCTCTCATTGTGTGGTCTATTGCTATCCTTTTCACTTGTTTTGTATATAAGAACATTCTAGAATTAAGTCTATGATGTACAACACTATTCTGTAAATATGTTTGTCTTTGTTGCACCCATTATGTAAATATGTGTTCTCTCTGAAATATTGTAGCATTTTCTAGAATAAGTAATTTTTGTATAAATAGAGCAACTTTGTACGTTTTCGGGAATTAATAAAGTTGACGTTGATGTGGAAATACGCTCCACGATACCAAACTGATTAACTTAAGGTGTTAATGAACGACAATATTAGCTACATGTTGCATAGAAAACCCAAAAAAATACTAAAAATATTTAATATTCTTACAAAAACTTACCGTTCCTTTTGTTGTAATTAAGAGGAGTTTAACAGGAAGTGGCAAATATCATCATATAGCATTTGTGCAAAATGGAAAGAAATTACTATTCTTTTCATAATATTTGCTATGATACTAATTCAGGTGCGTTTTTGATAAGTAGGTAGTATCTGTCACTAATTCACAGCTTGTTGGCAGATATTACACTACACTCGCATACTCTCGACTTAAATAACAATTATTCTGAAAATAAAAGAGGAAAAAAAGGAAACAAAATCATTAACTGTTGACGACAAAACCAAGTAGGGCCTATGTTTTAAAAACGTGTGCATGGAATGTCTGTCCTCTTGACGGAGAATGTAGCACTGTCCGATTAAAGGATCTCTTTGGGAAATATTAGGCCGACATTACCGCAATCTGTTACACTTATCACCTACCGCTAACAGCATCATCTGCTACTGCTGCCTCTGTAGAAAGAAATGAATTCGGAAGGGGACTTGTAGTGAGTAAAACAATGTAATGGCATTGTCTTGCATTCAAGAGCTAAAAGTGTCACAATTCTCATGAAGGTGAAGTATTTTTTTAATGACGCCGATTTATACACACCGCCCTATAAAAGAAAAGGACGAGAGCTGCAAAGATACCTTTTTTGAGGACCTAGAAAAAATGTATGAGCTTTGCTCCGGCCATGATTTTAAAATTGTTCTCGGTGCCTTTATTCTAAAGCTTAGATCCCACTATCGGCGCACATAGCACAATATGTACCGATTTTTATTGTGCTACATCGGTGCGTTTGACAAGGATTTGGGCAATTACTTTTTGAGCAGTCACATTATCATCGCATATTGTGCTATTTGTTTTCGGTACATGTCGGCCGGAAGAAAAATTTGTGCATAATCTGCAAAACGTGGTCACACTATCAGCGCACTTTTTTGAGAAATTGAATCATATGTTTTTTGTTTACATGTCTTCGCTGATTGATTTACAAAATTGAAAATCAATTTCTTATTTTATAGCATTAAAGCGGTGTAATAAAAAAGGTAAGCAAAAAAATAGTACAATAACTTCAGCGTAATATAATTCTTTGTTTACACATTGGTTTTAGCGGGGGGAATGGATTTCTACCAACAGCAGAAAATTGCCACCGGCTTGTATATTGTGGCGTCAATGTTAAAAAAGAAGCAGGAACTGAAAAATAAAATAAATAGAAAGAAATGAAGCATTTGGGTTGACTCGTTCGTCCAAGATCCGGAAACTCGTGGCCTTTTCCTTTTGTTTTCCGGGTTTGATGTAGACAATTCTTCAAAACTTGTTTCGCCTTCTAAAATTTCGTAGTCTGAATACATTTTTAATGATTTTTTTTTTGTGACTACGCGTATTCAGTTTAAATTTTCTTTTTTGTGCTTCTTCCGCTTTTCTTGTGTTTACAAACAGTGTTGTTCTTAAAAATCGGCGCTAATTGTTAACTTTGATCGGGGTGCAAGTGGCCGATAAAAATCGTCGCATTTTTAACAATTTTATTGTTCCACTTTATGTACAGAGTGTTCACATTATCTGTGCAACAGGGTTGTATTTGATTATTTTTAGTCAGCACGATTTCGGCACAGATTGTCCCATTTTGACAAATGTTGTGCGTTCCCACTATCGGCCTATTAAATTTTACAAAAATCGGTACGTTGCGCCGATAGTGGGATCCCAGCTTAACAGTCTACATAACAACACCTCTTGTAACGGATTAAGGCTAATTTCTTTCATAGCGGCCAACAACATGGTGTTAAGTGGAACCAGATCCCCACAGAGGGATATCCACAGAAGACATCTATTGACCAAACTATTGACTCTTAGACAAACCCTGGTGCACTCAAAACTGTTATATTACGTCTAAGAAGAAGGACGCTGCACACATAATAAAGTTGTGGCCGATTTGATCGCGCGTTATGAGGGAATGCTATAACAACGAGAACAAAATAGAGTCAAATCTTATTTTTGAGCAAAAGTAATGACTATTGGAAGGGCAAAGGAGCCTTGATGCAAAAAGGTATGTATGGGTATGGAGGGGATATCCGACAATTCTATCAAAGGACCAAATTTTGTGTCGCGGGGCTCCCCTCATTAAAGGACTAGCTACAGATATGCATTATGTACTGCAATTGTAGCGATAGTACTGAAGATATGGCGGCAATTATTGACAGCATACGAGTATGCTGTGCAGTACCGGTGTTAAATGAAATCAAAGGAACAGTACAACGACTGGAGAGCAAGAAAGCTTCAGATGCTGAAGGCTTGTTGGCAAAGCTGTTTAAAATTACAGACGATTCCCCGAATGCATGCTCAATGATTGCAATGTAAGCACATTGTATCCAGCTGTCCAAAAAGGTCATCTGTATGTATTAGTATACCTAACACCGCGAAAGTTTATAGGCCACTCTATCCAACCAGATTAGACTTTGCACGTGTGGCTTAAGATCTTGTAAATATAAAATTGACCAGATATTCACAACATGGAAAATCCTGGAGAAGGCAGCTGCCTTCGATGCCTTATATGAAGCTGTGGAATTTTTCTAAAGCCTATAAATATTTGTACGATTGCACTGATAGACATGAAGTCTCCAGCAAATTTAAGCAAACATTATATAGAGCAGTTGTCGTTAGACCTCTACTTGAATGGTTTGACTTTTTCGATAATACATCTTCCGGTTAGAAGTCTTTTCAGAACTGGAAAATACTAAAAATCGCAATGAGGATGACATAAACTTATCCTTGTTGTTCAGCTCTGCTCAAATGGTTCTACCATCCACACACGTAACACGTCTTTTGAAGAAATCATAATATGAGATAAAATTAATTTATTACAATCAAATTCGCTATTATGCATTCAGAATCTGCAAATTCTGGAATAGGAAAATTATCTTTTTAAGAAAAATATTTTGCACTTGTGAACAAGTGTTTATTTTTTACTTTTGCTTTGAAATTTGCGTTACATATATTAATCTGAAAGTAGAGATATTATTGTGTTCTCCATATGCTATATCCCAAAATCAACATTAATAATGATGACATAAAATATCAGATTTCCTTGCTTTCCATGAAAGAGATGCCTTACACGCATTTATATTTTTGGGCTCACTGAACGGGACCTTCTATTTACTGACGATGTCGACGATGTCAATCCAACGAATTTTTAGCAAAATCAAAACATATGACATAAACACAGACATTCTCCCTCAAAACAATTCTTCAAGTAGGAAGAATATATTTAAAATTGCATTTCCTTCATGCTTTAAAACATTATTGTTTTCATGGTCCAGTGGTCTGCAATAAAATATCCACTTGATTTCATCCCAATCAGTCACTTTCATATTTGCTATACCTAACAAAAGAACATCAATTTTCCTAACTTCAATTCAGACTTTGAGTAACAATGTCCTTTAACATGAAGAAATTGCATGCAACTGACATTTGCTCAGAAGCAGCAACAACATCTGTAGCATAGTTAGCAACAAACAGAACGTTCTCCAGCAACCTGCAACAACCCGTAATGGTTTCGAGTTATGTTACAATGTCTCAAAACAATTGTGTTTCAAAAATTGAAAACCTCCTCTTTGCAGAACAACAATGAAAGAAAAAAAAAAAAACGGAAATAGAAATAAGCTCTAAAGTGGTACAAAAAAGGCATACAATAGCTGGGATCCCTGTTAAAACTGGATTGGTCGCAATGTGGTCCGAAGTGGTCAACAGTTGAATATGCCAAAAAAGAACAAAACACTGTAACAATGTTAGAACATTGTTATTCGCTTTTTGTGAAGCAACTTTGCAGAAATACAATCTTATGGGAAGCGGTAACTAAAATCAAGGGGACGATAGAGGATTTATAGGGGGTGTTTACAATTTTCGCTCCAAATTTTTATTACTTGGTTGAAGACGACCTTACTGTATGAAGCACAATTTTTGGAGTTTTTTTGTTATTTTTTTTTTATTTTAACCAGACTTTTACCATGTAAGTGGGGGCAGAAACGGGTAGTGAGGTACGACTATGGTTTGGCATTTAATAAAATTGGCCAAGATGGATCATATCATACCCTATGACTTTAGGTCTGAATGGTTAATATTTAATAGAAGTTCTGCTCATCCGTAAAGCATTTGAAACAGGAACTTTTGTGCAACTGAAAACAATTAGTAAGTTATGTTCAGCATAAGATGCTGTGGTGTCTTCTGTTTTATACGCGCAATTTATTTTAACCACTTTAAGTCTGGAATAAAGTATTAAATTTTTGAAACGGCTACGAAATATTTATAAGAAACATTTCCGTCTCATTTTTTAAAATATCATAAACGTGGGAAAGTTGAATTTAGCGCCGATTTTGACATTGTAAAATTGTCTAAAAGTTATTCCAAGCTTAATTTATTTTAACGAAACTTTAATTAATTAATTAAAATTGCATATGTTGCAAAATTTTTCTTTTTGGAGCAACATAGAAAAAATCTTTTGGTTTAAAATGTCTATAAATTATTATAAATAAATATTTATATGCATACAGCGGATTTTTGATGCACTAAACAACAGAAATTTTTGTCCTGGACTTTTTACTTTAGAACCCGATTTAGTAAGCGAATTAAAAAGCCAGTATCGAAATTTCGGTCAGATGAACTGAACTGTTTGGTGGGCAAACAAGCAGTGTGATAGGATTAAATTAAGGTCAATAAATGCCTTGAATTAACGCACAGTAAAAGACATAAAATTATAAGTTGGTGAAGTCAATTATTATAGCTTACTAATAACTTAATATCTTCGACTCATTTCTGTCTATGATGTATGTTAATGTCACCGACAATACAGGCCATTTTCATTCACAGAACTAGATTTAACAAAAGCCAAATGCCTGTCGAATTATATTGAATTTAGTGGAATTGTGGAAAAAATGTGAATCTAGGAATATATTAGTTAAATTACGTAATTTGTATGGAAGCAGTGTTGCTAAAACTGGATAATGACGAAAATCCAAAACTTTCGAAAAAAAAGCTAAACGAAGCTCGACAATCCAACAAAAAAGTCAACTTTTGTTTTAAGAAAATTGATGTAGTTTGAACTGAGATATACCGGGTAATCCATTTTTCGTTTGCAAAGGTAAAGGTATGATTTCGATGAAACTTTTATTTCATTATAATGCTTGAACCTTACCATTATGTACGAAATAATTAATTTAATTAATTAAGAATCGAACTGAATCTGATCGTTGAATCTGAATAAAAACGACGTATGGTCTCGTTTGCACTTCGTTCTAGTAATATAAGACGTAATTTTATGGGTAAGTGCTTTCATTTACGAAGTATGGAACCGATATTAGAAATTCATACCAATATTCTAAGGACGTTGTTCATAATGATTTATTGAACGTTTGAGAAACTTCTTTACTAAACAAATTTATTTCAACTTTGAAGGACCACAATATGAAAGTACATGGCCTTCTTAACCTTTCGCAACGATGATGGTATTCTGTTTTTATTATGCTAAACATTGAAATTCTGTCAATTTGATAGAAAAGAGCGAGATCCAATTCAATACTTTTCAATGAGTGTTTAAATCTTTTTCTAAGCAAATGTACATTGAAAATATTTTTTATGGAACAAAATTTACAGTAAAGTTTCATGATAAGTCTATATATCCCTTTTCGGACGATATGTTACAAATGCAATGTAACGAAAAAATTTACATATTAAAAAATGTGTCAAAGTCTCCTATATATTCCTGCCTCCAAGAGTCCACCATTTAAAGAACTCCATGACAACACGATGTATTATGTGCGCAACTAAGTTATCGCTGTTTTTTTTTTTTTTTATAAAAATGCAACTTCATTATGAAAACATGTTTACGAGTACAAATGATTAATTGAAAGTATTGCCTATCGCTAGCTACTACTTTTTCTCATCTATCTGACAAAGCTCGATTTCCGTCACGGTAAAACTGTTCATCTTTTGAGGCTATCTACGAATCTAGCCATTCCGTAATGTCGTTACATGAGTGGAACTGCTGGTCAGCCAGACGGCGTGCCATCGATCGGAACAAGTGGTAATCGGACGACGCAATATCTGGGGTATGTGGCGGATGGGGTAAGACTTTCCATTTCAGTGTTTACAGGTAGGGTTTAACGGGTTTGCTGCCGAAGAATCACTTTTTCGTGCCTCTCCGCGTATTGTGGGCATTTTTCGCGCAGAGCTCGACTCAATCGCAATTGACCGATCCCTACCGATCCCTAGTGATGGCTTGGCTTGGTTTCAACATCTCGTAATAAATAGCACCGCCGTGGTGCCACCAAATACAGAGCATAACCTTCGCAGGGTGAATATTCGACCGAGATAAAGATTACTGTAATGAATCCATTTTTCATTGCCCGTCACAATTCGATGAAGAAAAGCCTTCCTTTTTCGTTGCTGCAGCAGTTGTTCATAGGCGAAAAACGACGCTCAACGTTCCTAGACTTCTATTCATAAGGAACCCAAATTACTTGCTTTTGAATCATCTCCAACGCAAGCGATTGAAAATGACTTGGCGGGCAACTCCTAATGCTCAAGCAAGCTCTATCTGCGTTTGACACGGATCCCCATCAAACAATACCGTCAATTCAGTGTCTTCGAATGTTTTTAGTATTTCTTCACGTGAGCGGTCGTCAACATTAAAATTACCGTCTTTAAAGCGATGGAAGCAATCTCGACCCGTTCTTTCAGTTAAAGCAGCATCTCTATAAATGTTTTGAAGTTCTCGACTTTGAAGTTTTCGATTGAAAGAAGAAAATCAATACTTTCGGCATATGACGATTATTTGACACAGAATCATACATATTCACACAACCTAAAGAATAAGACGTCAAAATAGTGATGTGTCGAGGCGGCATGTTTACCATATCCCTAAACTGGGCTCATGACGTTTAGGTAATGGCAGATTCGACTAGAACTTACGGCTGGCGCCATCTATTTGCAAACAGCGAGACCTTAGTTGCGCACAATCGAATTTTATCGAAATATTAATGCTACTTACTGAATTCTCAATTTATATAATTCGAGTATATTGCGTCGCAGAAGTATTTTTTTCTAAATTGGTGGCACTGTGATAGAAATTTGTGTCAAATTCCAAATCATAAATGTAATTGGTGTTTGAGCAAAAAGTGATTTGGATAAGTTTTCAATATGTAATGTTATTGAGCGAAGAAATTGCTTTAAATTATATTTAAGAAATGAAAATTCTGCTGCGGAAATGTTTACAATGATATACCAGGCCTTCAGTTTATTAGTGGATAATGCAGTTCAAAGAAGGTCTAAAACGAGAATCGTCGATTAGCATTTCAAACGGTTAATTTAAAGAAACACTACTTTTTGGACACGGTAATATGAACCAATTTAAAGGTTACTAGCGAAAATTCGTTTAATTGGAAGTTAAGTTTTAATTTAATTGGAAGTTTAATTGCAAGCTGATTGGAAGTTAAGTTAAGTTAATTAGTTAGTTAGTTAAAGTAAGTTAGATTTAGTTATTTAAAGTGAGTTAAGTTAAGTTAGTTAGTTAAGTTGGTTAGTTAGTTAAGTTAGTTAGTTAGTAGTTACCAGCTAGTTAGTAATTAGTAGTAGTAGTGGTAGCAGTAGTTGTAGTAGTAGTAGTAGTAGTAGTAGTAGTAGTAGTAGTAG